>JANIHZ010000009.1:23093602-23107299 GCA_027478365.1 Erythroxylum rufum | reverse complement strand
TGTTTTTCTGTTGTGACTTTTAGTTTTAGTTTTTTATTTTTTGTTTTTGTTTTTCTTTCAAACAAAAACAAAAATATGATTGATTATTAATGTCAATGTAGTTGTATTTTTATTATTGATGATAGTTATATATTAGATAAAAGTTAAAGATAAATTTTCTTTAATTAATTAAATTTATTTAATCTTTTATACAATATTTATAATAAATTATCAATATATTCAATAATTAAATAATATGTATTTAGTTGATAGTAAATTAGATTATCAAAAACAAAAACAAAAAAATAACATTTTATAGTTTTCATAAATTTTGAAAATTGGAATAAACCAAAACCAAAACCAAAAACAAAAGTAAAAAAACCTAAACAAATAGTTTTTTTTTTAAGACTAAAATTGAAAAAAAAAAACAGAAAACTAAAAGCATAAATAGAAATAAATAGCCCTAAACTAATGAATGTTTTTATTCTACATCCTGTCTGGCTTGAAGGGTAAATGTTTCAACCCGTCTACTAGGCCTTCTTTAGTGGTTTCTTCAAATTGCTCCCCAACTTCAAGAAAACCCTCGCATTTTCTAGATCTTGGGCTTCCACAATTGTATCAGAGTTGGTTCCATAAGGAAATCACATTGCCTCTCTCCCAAGTAGGCATCAAGATTATAATTATTATTGCTTCTTGTTTTCAAAAGCATTAACTTGCCATCATTGCTGAATTTTGACTTGGAAAAGGCACAACTTTTCTTTATTTGTATTCTGTGTTAAATTTACACCTTCCTTCAAATTTACTTCCATCTTCACCACTCAAATAGGATCTGCACCAATCTGGCTGCTTGTTTCCTGTCCACCAAGAATATTATCAGATTTTGAACCAACAAACTCTAAGACCCTTAGTATTTGTTGGTCAATCTTTTCAGCTCCTTCAACTCTTGTTTTAGCCTATTCTCCCTGGTGTTTAAACTTGCTGTTTAAGTGTTTCAGCTTGCTTTTAATTGTTTAAACTTATTCAGTTGTTTCAGCTTTAGGGTTTGGGATGCTTGCTGACTTACCAAAAGGATTCATTGCTTCTTGTCTTTCTTCATCTTCAGTGATCTAATATTGTCAAACTCTTCTTATTTTCAAGTTCCTGATCATCTTTTCTAATTGAACAGTTGAAGGAGACTGCCAATAGCCGCATCACCCTGAACAAACACTTCCTCATAGGCAGAGTCTATTAAATCTGAAGAGTCAAAATCAGAACATGACTTTTTGGCATAGATTTTTTGCATTGCGTGTTGTAAATTAGTGTCAGCCCCTTCATCTTGTTTATTAGTATCTTTCCAATATCTACCATCAAGTATAGGCTGTTGGTTCGCATAATTTCTTCTTGTGGGAGTTGTGATTTGTACGTAATGAATTTCAAGGCTATCCAGCCTTTCTACAATTTGTCAGACATGCTTTCTTATGTGAATTCTTATCATGAATTAGTTCTTAGAATACCTTGTGAACATGGATCATTAGTAACCAAAATTTCTAGAACTTTCAGAAGCAGTGTGTCTTGATCTTGGTCATTGAGTATTCCTGTATATGCCCGTTCACTGCATGTCATCATACCAAAGCTTTGATACCAAATTGATATAGGCAAAATAGATAGACGTTCAAATTATTTGATAAAACACATATAAACTATAAATCTAGGTTGCTGGAAGTTGTTTAATTGTGTTGGAAATGAGGGTTTTATGATTAAATTATCTAAAATAAGGAATTAAAACAAGGGATAGGTCTAGGGATCACTTATAACTTTGTATCAAAATTAGGAATCAGACCTAGGAGAAATAACAAAAGATATTGGAAATACTCCAATAGGGTTCTAGGAATCACTTCTATAGTTTGGGAATTACTCCTAAATACCTAAGAATGACTCTTAGAAAAGTTTCACTCTTCAAAAATAAGTTTGTTCTTCTTGTTCCTTGAAATGTTTAAACACATCTTGATGCAAAAGAGCTAAAGTCTGTCAAAGAAATAAAAGAGAAAAAATTAGTCAACTACAAGCCTTAATTTGGTGGGATGAGGATTGAGAATTGAGTTAACAATAGAGATAAGGGCTAAAATTTAGATTATGTTAGGATTTTTTATTAGATAAGAAGTAGTAGTGAATTAAATATGTTATTCTATTTTAGATATGTTATCCTAGTTGTTTAGGACTTAAATCTATAGAATTTTTATTAGAATAAGATTTAAATTTGTTAGGAACCTTTTCCTACTAGAATAAGGGTTCTAAGAACTTCTCTATGTGTATACTCAGTCCTTCAAGAATTACAATCCTGATTTTTTTCTTCAAACTTTAGTTTTCAATTAGAAGGAATGATACTTTATTTTAAGAGTGATTTTTAGACCCTAGGAGTGATCCTAGTTTCCTACCTTCCATTCTTTGTGCTATTCTCTAAATTTCGATAATCAAAACCCTAAATTCTAGCCATATTAAACCTAAACTTCCAGCCATCTTAAATCTTAAAATCCTGGCCTAAAATTTCCGGCAATAAAATAAAAATCCCAGCTATACCTAATCTAAAACTTCACATTCCAACCTGAAATCCATACCTAAAACTTGATATTCCAACAACATAATATCAACCGTATTTCCTAATTTTGTGATTTTTAGCTACTAGTTAATACTTTTTCCATTTGTCCTACATCACGTATATAGCAAAAAGTTTTTAAATCCTAATCCTAATGGAATAGGAAAACTTGCTAAGCTTCCAGATTAAGAACAAAATGCTATTTAACTAGGATTTTTATTATTCCTAATAAACTTAATCCATAAACTACTAAGGATAAAATAAAGTAGAAATATTTTCCTTCTCTAATAAGGAAACCTAAACTAGTATCTCTCTCTCTCTCTCTAATTCTGCATCATAAGATGGAACTTCCTCCCCTCCATTTTGTTAAAACTAATGTCGTAGCATATGGTAGTGTGCAGTTTTATTTGTTCACACCTTTTGCCTAATGGATTTATTTGCAAGGGTGAGAGGGGTTTTAAATTGTGACATCAATTCAATTTCTGTATGCCCCTTCCAACAACTTCAATTTAGTTTCTTCCTTCTCATGCTTCTCCTGTCTAAAATCTAGAGAAGATACTTGCCTTTTTCTTATGAGATTATTTTATCATATTTCTTTTGGTGGGATTGTTTGGCATTTTTATTTGTCAATAATGTAATGTGTTATACAGAACTTCAACTATTCAGTTATTTAACGTATATATAACTATCACCAGTCTAATTTGTTTGTTGATATTTTAAACTGCTTCAAATGCATTATATTTGATTAGCATCTGTAATTAGAATGGATAGATAATTGGAGGAGCAGAGATGGGGTAACTAGTTCGACATAATGATTATAAATTAAGGCCCGATCAGCTATGAAATTGATGTCTGATGTTTATAGAAATCAGATACTTGAAGGAGTGATGTAGGGATGAACTAGGCAAAGTTCATTTCTCATCTTAATACTTTGGCATCATCTTCCAGTATTGGAACCATTTATAAGTTCATTAATGAGTTATTGTTTTAAAATATTATATAAACCTTCTTGTTGAAATAATTATGCCCAAGTAGTTGCTTGTCTTCCAAGCATAGCCGTCTCCTATGACTCCTCTAAAGCACAAAAGCACAATTCATTTTGTTTGGCTATTTAACTTTCTTGACTTTTCCATGACAAAGAACTGAACGACTTTCTTATATCCTTAATCTTGTGGTGTATGTTAAATATTTCAATATTTTTGGTGGTAATTATTGCTCAGCATTTCATTTTTCAATTTTCATTCTACAGACACAGTTGTTGGAGAGGAGCCCGTCATTGAGTGAACTCAACGAACTCATTTATGGGCAGGTTTGCAAAAGCATATTGTAATTTGTTCTCTTATGACTAGAAATTCCTCCTTTTGCTTTTCCTATTGACATGCATTGTAGAATTTCTGGACATGAAATGCATATTTTTTACTGTTAACAACATTCCAGATGAAATTTCTAATTTCTAGGCAGGTTGCAAGAACCATTAAAAGCTCCTTTGGTTACCTTTGGTAGTTTTTTGCTTCTTTCTGTTATGAATCTCCTTTGAAATAGCTTTGTCTTTCATCTTCTATTGGTTATAGATTCACATGCCTTTGAATTGATGAAGTAACCAACTTGTACTCTGGCTTTTGTCAACATATACGTGTCTCTTAAGCCACTAAGACTGGTTTTTGGTTTTTGAAAGGATCCCTGTTGATAAAAATTTGTGCTTTCTCTTTTTCTCTTTCATTTGAGATTATGACCCTTATTGCAGGGTGAAATGTTTGCTTTCTGTCCTCCCTAAAATAGTTGTGAGGACAAAACTTTTTTTCATTTCAAGTGTCTAGTGAATTCATCTTGCAATCTTGTCAGCATCTTTTATTTTATGCAGGAGCATTTGGGGAGAGATGATTTGGCATTTGTATTTTCACTCAAGGTAATGCTGATTTTCTTTTTCCTAGTTATTGTGTTACTTTTATTAGATGCTTTTATATAGCTACATATTGCATTATTTTGGATGTTTCATGCACCATTATTAGTGTGATTGGCAGAATTACTTCCCTCTCGAGCTCCTTCCCGTAATGCAAATAACCAAAGACTATATTCTTTCTTTAAGATGACAAACTTGGGGATTTTACATTAAACTTCAGTAGAGCTGGAGTTTACTTTTAGTTCACCTTGCATGTCTTGTGGATCTTGAAATTGGGGTCCTTTCAATAAAAATTTGTAGCATATCTGCTTCAAACTTCACCTGATTAGCTCTCTATTATCTGTCAACTTTTATCCATTGCGATGCTTTCAGGGTGATAAAAAGTCTCTTGATTTCCCGTTAATCATTGTTTGAGGTTCAGTTAATCTTTGCAACTGTGGAGAGGGCTGACTGGATCTTAACTTTACTTGGAACTTTGATGCTAAACTGCTTGCTTGTGAAATCTTGATTTTATGTAAATAATGGAGGAATATGTTTTACTTCATGGCTCAGGTGGCAGACAATGATACTCTTTATGGGGTTTGCTTGCATGTAACAGAAATCGTTCAGAGGGCACCTGGCTTATCCGGTGCATCAACTCCCCTTGCTCATTCATTTGGACGATCACGTTTTTTGGTTTCTGCCCCTCGTTGCTACTGTATACTAACAAAAGTTCCTTTCTTTGAGTTACACTATGAGATGTTGAACAGGTTGGTGGTGATTTATTTTTTGCTATTTTATGGATTAGTTGTCAATTTACTGCTGTAGAGAAATAAGTGTATATACTTCTTGCTTTGCTACAGTGCTGTTTACAGCTTTTATTTATTTGGATGCAGTATGATTGCACAGGAGCGTTTGAATCGGATAACACAGTTTGTTAATGAACTGTCACTCACAAGTTGCATTCCTTCATCGAAACTATATAATAAGTCTAACGGGAATGCTGACCCTGATAAGGAGAATGACATTGATTGGATGGCTTTTGCAATACCTATTGATAGTGCAGTAGCACTTTCTGCTGCAGCTGCAGGAATTATAAAAGATGAGGATAACTCCACCTTATCACCAAGGGAATGGGAACCTCGTTCTCCAGAAAGTACTACTACTGAAAGTGAGGCTTCAGATTTTAGTCAAGTGAGGGAAGTAGATAAGGATGTTAGGAGGAGTTCGCTATACTTTGATGACTGTGCTTCAGAGTCATCAGAAAGTCGTTCTGATACTTTTGAGAGAATGTATGGCAACTGTGAAAATGACCACACTTCTCCAGAGAATGGGATATTTTCTTGTTCTAGGAACCGCAGACTAGAGCGTATTGGAAGTTTTGATACTTTATTCAGGTAGCAGAACTACAATTATAATATATTAGCTATGTAACTACATAGAGCTTTGACAAATTTGAAAACTTCATGACTGTTTTTGAAGCCATTTTGTTAACTCTGATTTGATTTTTGCTAGTTACCCCATTGTTTTCTTTCTGGAGTATCATTTAATTAATGGTTGACATCATCTATAGAAGTTAAATGTGCTAGGCTGTCTTGCTGCCGATCCAGTTTCAATAATACATTTTTATCTTTGGCAGTCCAGCTAGAAGCATGACACCAGAAGATGAAGATGATGAATTTTTCTCTAGTTATGATAAGGATTTTGATGATGATTCAATATTGGATTGGGCTAGGGTAGGTTTTTGAATGCTTTTCATGTTTACTGATTACAATATGTCATTAGTCTACTTTTGCTGAGTTTTATAGTTTGGGACAGGAAAACAAAAATGATTTGCTACAGATAGTTTGTGGTTATCATGCCTTGTCTATACCCAAACGAGGAAGTGAAATGGTTTTTCATCCTCTGGAGCATTTACAAGCCATAGTGTATCGGCGACCTCAAGTATCTGACCTTGGTTTTGATGAAAAATATCTGCAATCTTTAGAAGCTACGGAGGTATTCATTGCTTATTTCACCTTCTTGGACTATGCTTTCTTATATATATGTTTAATTGAACATTTTAATCTTGGCAAAAGGTCAGTGCAAAGTTAGCGGTTGCTGAGGAAGCTCTTGCGCTGTCAATATGGACAACTGCAACTGTATGTCGAGTTCTGTCACTTGAAAGTGTATGTCCTAACCAAGTGAAGTTCTATCTACTTTAAATTTGGCTTCTTCTCTAGGGGATAAGTTATTTATTGGAAAAATATACTAAATGTTTTGCAGTTTATGCTCTAATAATAGTTCAGGATTCCTGAGGAGAGTATGCTACCCTGTTATTAGGCAGCTGGATCCAGTTTTGCATATATCTAAGATGAATGTAATGCTAGTTGGGAGACATGTAGACTAGCAGTTCTCTTATAGAGATTTGAACTTTTTCCAATGACCAAAAGTGCATACTTAAGGCTCAAACTATGCAGAATTCGGCTTGATAGATGTCCAGTATTCATCCGTTTGTGTGTTGAGTTTGAAAAATATTCTTCTTTCAGGTTTTGGCTCTGATTGCTGGCACACTACTAGAAAAACAGGTAGCGGTGGTGTACCCTAACCTGGTACGTTGATAAGTTGTCGAAGATAATTATGTCAACTTATAACATTTTAGTAATTGCAATAGTGGTTTCAACTTGCAGATTTTGAAAATTCTTGATGCTCAACAGGCTTCATAATGATTAACTAAAGATTGCTGACACTAGTTCCAAATTCCTGCAGGGTGTCCTATCTGCTATAGTGCTTTCAGTTCTTCCCATGATTCGTCCATTTCAATGGCAGAGTTTATTTCTTCCTGTAAGTTCTGGACTTGACAACTTTGATGTTAGCTGTCCAAAATCCTATTCCTCTTTTTTGTTATTTGTTGAATCTATTCTAGGGGTTTGAATCATAGAAGTTGAATTTCTGATGAACTAAGGCCAAAATATAATGTGATTAGAGTCTTCTAGTTTTAATGTTTCTGTATCTCATGCTTTTCTGTTGGAAATTAATGCATCCAAAAGTACCGTGAGAATTTGTATTCATGGCCCTTTTAGATATGAAACACCCAGAGGTGAAGCTCAGAAACCAAAGAATGTAGGTGCAGAAGGTGAACAACAAGAGTGCTATTTTCCCAAACCATCATTAAAATGTAGCAGCAATCTATAAAGATCAGTTATTGGCATTCATTTATGCATACCTTCTATGGTGATGATCTGCATGCAGGAGAGTTTGAAGCATCTGTAGAGATAAATTATCCCAGTACTTCAGAACCTTGATACTGCTGTATCAATTATAACATGACCTTGTTATGTTTCTAGTAGAAAGAATTTAAATATTAACCTTTTTGTACGTTGATCAGCAATTCATTAGTTATTTTCATACTTTGGATATGTGGGATACTGTTTTCAGTTTGTTGAACTTTATAAATTTCTATTCTGAATATAGTCGAATGTCTTTCCAGGATACAGAATCAAACAGTACCTTGGTTGTTATAGTCATAGTAGAAATGAAACATTCTTTCTCTTCTTTTACATGGTTTGGTGATTGAAAATTTTCATTGCATGTTTTGCTTAAGCCATTAACAGATGATTACAGATCTCCAGTAGCTGGTTCTTAGCAAATATTTTCTCAATATTTGGCAGATCCTCCCCACAACAATGCTGGATTTTCTTGATGCTCCAGTTCCCTATATCGTGAGTTCTGTGTTTTTCTTGTTATAGATGAGATGAATTGCTTGCATGTTCAGTGAATTTTGTGTCAATTTTCTAATCCCATTTGCTTGCGTTTAATTTTCTTTAGCTTTTCCTATTCAGCATAATTCGGTTTCTCCCCTATACGTTCTGTGCTTCACTCTTTGAATTTCTGGGAACACATTAGGATTTCTTTTGGAATTAATAGAATGGTGTAAAAGGTAGATTTTCAACGTAACCGAACTTTCGAAATTGGTAGTTTGCCATGAGTTTTGGCCAGATAATTTTTATCTTGGGCAGGCATAAGTTGGATGCATTTGAACCTTTCACCATATGCAGAAGAGTGCAGTGGTTTTATGCACTATTTGAAGTTAGAATTATTAGTCCGGACACCATTTCAGATAATACTAAAATGATGAACTGGTAAAATTTGTGAGATTTTTCTGTTTGAGCAGCAGGAAACCTTGCATTTTGTGTTTAGATTATTGTACAACTTCTAGCCTCCAGAATGGAGTTAAGGTGCTTAGCTGAGGTGAGAGAGATGACTCACATCATGTTCTCTGCCGTGAAAGTGTTCACATGCTTACCTGCTAGCTAGAGGGCAATGGGACTGTCATTGACTCTTTAAAAGAATGGAATAGCTTGTTGAATGGAGATTCTAGCGTCCTGCTATCTTTTCTCATTTAGCTACTAAACTGTGACGAGTTACAAAAGATGAAACTTGGTGGAATAGTCAACAGTAATGGATCGACGGTCAAAGGTTGGTACTTGGGGGTTAAAGTTGATAGCCGGAATTTCTTAATCAAAATATAGATTGAATTGGATAGTTTTGTTAGGTTAAAAGTAAAAAACAGGTGAAGACTAATTTTTTTCTTTGTGAATCTTGCTTGCCATTTTAATAAAGGATTTTTAAAAGTTTCGCGATAATAAGATATCTTTACAGGCGAGGTTAATTAAAACAAAAATGATATCATGACTTATGGATCCGATAGAGTTTGAGTGCGGTAAATATGAGAGCACGCTCCAAGCAAGGTAGAAACTGTTATATATGGCCTGATTGAGCACCTCGCTGTGGCCAAACAACAAGCTGGAAACTTGATCATCATCCATCACTGCATCTTTTCTGAGGTGTGAGTTTAGCTGCAGAGATTTTATAAGGATTGATTAGCTAGGCAACTGGCTGAAGTTCATGTTCTCAAATTCTTCCATAAGCATAGATGAAAGCAGTTGCTTTTTGTTTTTATGTTTTTTAGGTTTATTCAGCTCTGATATCATGTAAAACAGAAAAGGAGAAGATAGAACAATTTGTTGTTGATTAGGGTTTTAGCCTTTATTTACAATGGCAGGGCAATTTAATCCCAATATTTTGAGGAAAAGGGTGGGTTGTTGGAGAAATTAAATTGCCAAAAAGAAAGCTGAGGGAAACTTGACTGGATGTATAGCACAGCGAGTCATTAAAGCAGGAGAGATGATGATAACCAAGGTAGAACTTGTCAACTAAAGAAAAACTTACATGTGAAAGTACTGGAGAAGAAAAGAGGTTGAACTACTTGATGAGGTGGAGTAGAAAATGGAAATAGCTTTGATACCATGTGAAATTTCGTATTCAGAGGAGTTAGCTATAACTGTCATGAAACGATGGGTTGTTAGGTTTAAGGTTTTATAAGTGGTTAACATATAAGGCAGGACTTCATCTTCAGCCCAAAAATTTTTAATGGATTCTTTTTGTGTAAATCACTATCTTTTCTCTTGATCGATGTAGGTAATTGACACACTTAACAGACATACTTTCTTATGACTTCAATACTTAAAGAAATGAAACTTTCAGCAGAAATTTCGAGGAACTCTGGTAGGTTGGATTCAGTTGTTAGAAGATTGTCTCATTGGTTTCATGTAGCTTCCTTTTCCTTCCAGGTTGGCATCCAACATAAACCTGCTGACTTGAAGTTGAGAACATTTAATCTTGTCCACATCAACGTGCAGAAAGACCAGGTAATTTGTTCTTAGGGAAAACCTTTTTCACATATCTATAGAGTAGGTTGGCCATTGCTTGCTACGCCTTTAGACTATCCATAACATGCATAATGCACCCTGTCATGAAAAGCAATGGCACATTATCAAGTTTGTTCTAGTATAATCAGATTAGCAGTTACAATGATTGCTATTGAATGGTGAGAATAATCTGCTGGTGGTGGGTCTTGGCACTAGTGATTTATGTGGAACTTCTTATTCTTCGCTTCTAGACCACAAAAGTCACTGTGATGTCTTTCAGCCTAAACCTTAAAATATTTGTTCATTGGACCTGTAAAAAACCCAACAGAAGCAAGTTATGGGTTACTTTCCTCTTAAAATTGCAGGTGAAATCATCTCACTTGCCAACACTGCCAAGGTACAAAGAGCTTGTCCGTGAACTTGGACCGGTACATGCTAGACTACAATTTGAGAGTCCAGTTGCTAAAAGGCATCCTGTGTATAGGTGCAGCGAAACACAGGTTTTACTCTTAACTCAAGTGCAAAACTGCCCTGCTTATGGCAGCTGCTTTTGTTATCATTGTTAACATCTTTTGGATTTCTTATTGCTTTATTATTTCCTGTCTACACTGATACGCATAATTATTCAGGCCGAGGCTGCATCAAAGTTTTTGATGATTATGAGGTGCTACATGGAATCGCTTTGTTCAGAATTGAGGTCTCATACAATAACTAGTGTACAGTCAAACGATAGAGTAAGTACTGCTGCATGCCTTCTATAATTAGTAGATATTGGATCTATTCTTTTGGTGGGAAATGGTAAGAGATATTTTTTCAGTTCAAATAACTTCTTTTCAGGTTTCCTTACTTCTCAAGGATAGCTTTGTTGATTCATTTCCCAGCAGGGACCGACCATTTATTAAGGTTTGTAGATTCCGACTATCATGATGTTATTAAAGTGCCTGTTTTAACTGCTGATTCCTGTTTTCTCTGTTTTGCAGCTACTTGTAGACACACAATTGTTTACTGTTCTATCTGATTCTCGGCTGTCGAGATTTGAGCATGAGAGGGTATAACTTAATATGTTATCAAGTCTATCACATCTGCAGAGAACTGCGATCTCCAGATCAAGTCTTAGGCAGTCATGTGTTAGAAGGATTAATGATTCACAGAAAAGATCACCGACCTTGTTACCACTTACACTAACCATTTTAAAGTTTAGGACATCATCCATTGACCAAGCTTTTGGAGCCATTACCTGCCAGTTTATATGGAGATAGATTGCAAAATGGTATCTGTAGCATATAGAATTGTAGCAATTATTAAGATGCCTTACACCAATATGGCATGTCTATATTGCGTTCTAAGACTGACAAACACAAAGGATCATGATCAGGGTCTTTTATAGAGATTGTGATCTTAGCTCCTGTCATTTAAACACTAATTGTAAATATATGACTATCGCATTCAAAAAGAAGGAAAAAAACTCAAAAAGTAAAGTTCATGTTTGACTGGGTGTGATTTTCTTTTATTAGTGACTAACGATCTGCCCCATGTTGCATGGAAGACTTTACAATCACGTGGCAGGCATTCCTGTTGTAATGACAAACTTTAGCATTCATATGATTCAGACTGCAAATGATCTTCTTAAACAGTTTAGACTTGCATCGACCATATGGCATGTTGATCGTAACCTGATATGATGGTGGCTCTGGCTCTTCCTCAGAAAGCTCTTGTGCCCTTTTTCATAAGTGGAAATATATAAATCTCGTGTGTGGTTTTTTACTTTAAAAATATTGTGTTATTATTTTAAGAAGATTTATAATAATAAAAATACTTAAAAATTATTTTAATATAATTCTCCATTAAAATTAGGTTATAACAATCATATAGACTTCATAATTAGTAATACAAAATATCTTTAAATAATGAAATTTGAAAGAAAATCGGTCTTTAACTCTTCAAATCATGAATACAATCATCATTATAACTACACTATTTCCTGAAAATCTAGAAACAAATGAAATGGTATGTTGTCCAACTGTTGGACCATTCATGATCCAACTTTAACAAAATTAATAACTTGAAAAACTTTCGCAGGAGGACCTTATGCCAATGATTGGTTTTCTTTTTACATAAGTGTATCAAAAATTTGATGATGGTGGACTTTAGAATTTAGAACCACGAGATCTTGTGGTGAATTTTGCTTTCTTTAGTAAAGCGATGTTAGTGTCTAAACACTAGAGACTGGTGGGGTATGTCGCATGATAAATTACTCAAGTAATGCACCCAAGTAGGCTTCTTATCTCTTTTAATCTCAGCTCATCATTTAGGTGCAACATTTTCATTACCATTAAATTATTGTAGTCCGTCGGGTTGAAGGTATCTAAATTTTGACTATAATATATTTTTTTAGTACAATGTAAACTTAAACAAATCTTCGTATTTATTGTTATTTCCTTAAAATGTTCATGAACCTTTTCTTCCCCACTTGATTAAGCTTGTATAGCTTACAATTGGACTTGGCCATATTATAACATAGAAAGCACCAAAACATATATAACATACCAGTGTTGCTAATTCCTCATTCCTTTGTTACGGTCTAATTGTCCCACATCGGTAATAAATGAAACTGATGTGGGGTTTATAGGCTTATGAACTCTCCCACCCTTCAAACTAACTTTTGGGGTTGGTTCTCTCATAAGATATGTAACAATTGGTATCAGAGCCAACATCACTCCTTTAAGTCCTCGTGCCACGCCCATAAGTGGTGACGTCGGCATTGCAGTATTCGCTTGGGGCTAGAAAAGGTCTAGCACAGCTAACCCGTAGGTACGTGGGTGGTGACGCCAGTATAGCAGTGTTCGCCTGGAGCTAAAAAAGGTCTAGCGCACAGCCAGCCCACCGGTGCCTGGGCTGCGAAGCGTGGTGGAATGTTAAGGTCTAATTGTCCCACATCGGTAATAAAAGAAACTGATGTGGAGTTTATAGGCTTATGAGCTTTCCCACCCTTCAAGCTAGCTTTTGGGGTTAATTCTCTTGGGGTTGGTTATCTCATAATATCTATAACATCCTCTGTATATCTGCTTTAGCAAAAATCACATTCTCACACATTCATTACTTATAAGAACCAATAAAGTAGTCATTTTTTAGTAGTCACTGAAAGTCGTTTTTATTAAATTTTTTATTGTTTATAATAGTGATAGTTAGAAAGACAGTGAGAATAAAGGCAGAGATTCAAATACTATGTAAACTTGTATTCTTTTATTTTTAAAAATATTTTATGATTAGCTAGACTTAGAGAAATTAAAAATTATTAAATAATTGTTAATTAAAATCTAATAACATATATATAGAAGTGTATGGTTGCAAATCACCTCTTTTTTTTTCTCCCTAATTCAGAATATTAAAAAGTTTAATAATTCTTCTGCTTTCCCTATATCTAAAGTTCAATATCCCTATATATATTTATATGGATAGTGTTAGATATTTTGACTTAAGATTTCTAATTAAAAATAATAAATATTAAATTCAAAATAGAATGTTCTTCAGTCACTTGTTATATGACAATAAATCAATTTTTTTGTGTAAAACATTT
>JANIHZ010000009.1:23020407-23038136 GCA_027478365.1 Erythroxylum rufum | reverse complement strand
TATTTTTATTACTATAAGTTTTTGGAGACAAAGTTGAGAAAAAACTGTAAATTACGTAGTAAAATATATTTAAAATTTTATAAATTATTTTATAAATTAGAAAAATTGCCTGCCAATATTAACTCGTACCATTACTGGTACGCAGAACAGTTACCGATACAATATTTAACTTTGTCGTCTTGACTATCTTGATTGTATCTTTTCGTCTCTTTTGTCTTGTTTCCCATCTTTCTTTCTTGTCCGTCCATATCCTGACCAGTTTACTAAGAAATCGGCAAACCATAACAACAAACAAGAAGATGCAGCAGAGAAAATCAGGGAGGCCAACGGGGACGGACGGCTCTGATTTCTCATACCGCATGGTCGTCGATTCTCGTATGTTTCCCCCTTTTTCATTTGTATCGCATATTCGATTGATTCTTCTTTTAACTTGAAAGGAGTGACTTTTCCTATTTTCGTTTCAGGTTATACCCAGGTAGCTAAAGGGAAGTCTCGTCTCTATGCCCTCATCATGACCCAGGTTCTACTGTTGTTCACTCTTTCACTTCATTAGGATTTTTAATCATTTTAGTATTGGTTGAGTCAAACTTGGAAATGCACCATTTCCTCTATTTTAGTATCTGGGCAAGATTGTGACAAACGAATCTTATTTGAAATTACATGTCAAGGAGCTGGAGGTTTTTTTTTTCCTTTTCTATTGTTAATTGTGTAGATATTTGAAGCAAAGAGAATGACTCTTTCCCAATTACAGATACTCTGTGCTTTTCTTTTCTTTTTCCTATAACATTGTAACTATTCCAGCTCTGGAGTTCCTTATGCGCATTTGGGTGTTCCTTTCTTTCAATCATAATTATCAATGTCCTTTTTTCCAGCTCTAGAGTTCCTCGTTCTTGATATAATTTGCATTTTGATATAGGCCGTTATCCAATTGATAGGATTGTTGTCAACAGTCATGTCAATATCCAATGAGAAGGGCCTGAAAGCACTTCCTATTTGGTCTTTTTCTGCTGGCTTGTTATCCCTTCTTATTGGGGAATTAGGTTGGTTATTGCATTCTACTTCTTTTCCTTGGTTACTTGAGTTTTATTAGTACATGGCAATTCTGATTCTTTTCACTTTTTGAAGGTCGAAGGCGGAGCCGAGCAAGTTTCTTGAGAGTTTACATTATTATGTCATCTCTGGCAGCACTTCTCTCATTGTTTTCTGCACATACGAAGAAATCAACATTAGAGGTCAGTTGGTTGATTATGCTTCACATATTCATAGTTATTTAGTTATCTCGCTTCTGTTGACTAGAACTTGAAACTTGAATAGAAGATTTGAAATTTACTTCAATTCACATAATTGTGGGCTTTTTTGGTATTTATCACATTGTGTAGGTTTTTTTGGATGAACTGTTCTTATTCGATAACTTTATAATGTATAAATATGTGACTGGAACTGTGGAAGGTGAAATGAGCTCAGGATTTTTAGTGTTCTGTTACATGTAAGTGCATCATGCTATTTAAGAATCCTGGGCTGATTGATTGACATTTCTAGCTTCCATTTTTCATACTTCTGGCTGAAGAATCAACATTGAGGTGGATAAGGCATATGCTTCATAGGGGCATTTCTTCCTGTTCACATAGGGCATTCCTTATGAGTTGTGCTGCTTGGACTTTGGATTATTGCTTTGTAGGAAAATTTTGCTAGATCAAACTATTGCATATAAATAAGAATCACCGAACTGTTATGGTCTCCCAAGGAATAAAGATGAGTTGGTTTGGATAGCAAGAGCAACGAAATCAGCTTCCTTGAAGTTTTAACATTGGCAGTACTTAG
The DNA here is from genome assembly GCA_027478365.1 of Erythroxylum rufum. Lineage (NCBI taxonomy): Eukaryota > Viridiplantae > Streptophyta > Magnoliopsida > Malpighiales > Erythroxylaceae > Erythroxylum > Erythroxylum rufum. The sequence continues at coordinate 23,036,315 of JANIHZ010000009.1, read as the reverse complement.
CTGTTCCTTTCCTTTTTGGTTTCTCTTGGGGCTTGAACTTGAGAGCCATGGGTGTTGGGGTTGAGATTTTCTGCCATTTGAACTATTGCTCAATGGCATATATAGTAACTCCTATCCCAATATCTTTGGTCGATTGTCAAATCATACGTATTTTAGTTGGATATCAATTGAAGGAGAGTGTACAAGAGGGTAAAGAAACTTCTCCACAATTCAGAAAATTTATCTATTTTCTGAATATTTACTGTACATATACCTACAAACTGCTTTTATACTATACTAATGCACTTTAGCTAACAAGCAGTTAAAATAATTAACTAATATATGATCTAACTTTCCTGACAATTGTAGCTGCTTATAGCAACAACCTTTCTACCTTCTTGCTAACTGAATAACAGAAACTGCACAATCTGTAAACAACCTGATACAATTTAGCTCTCTACAGACAGATAATGAAAGGCTTGATACAAAGTATGGTTAAATCTGCTTTCAAGGCCCTTATAGTCTATGCGATGGTGAATAGAGAATAATAGGCTTTTTTGACATCATCCATTTTTTCTAATCTCTGGAAAAAAATTAAACACTCTCTTTCACACACTTCTACTACCTGTGGTGAAAATTAGTGCGCACTTCTTGGAATTGAGAAGTTGATTCTAGTTTTTTTTTTTTTTCTTTTCTTCAACACTGGTAATGACCCATGAGATTTTTTGTTTGAATAGGTTATTCGAAATCCTGGGAATATGGAAACGAACTTAGAACTTCTTTGTGTTTTTCTTCTTATCCTCGGTAAGCCATCAATCTTAGCCCAGACCACATATGTTTGTTAGGACACCATGCATCGGACATTCGTAAATTACCTTTGCTTTTTCCTATTTTGGACAGGATTTCCGCTACAGGTTTTTGCAATCAGCACCGTAACTTCTCTCATTGGCAATATGTCCCCTCCTAAGAAAGCTTGTTAACAGTTTTTGGAACTCCAAAACTGATTCAGCATGTCAAAGGTTGGTCGTGCAGTTTCTTTCTGGTTTCAATCAGATTTCACTCGGTCTGATTATCACTTATTAGTTCATAAAGTCATGTTGTATACTCCTTTTTGGTATTTGTTATGGATTTTAAATAATCAAGAAAAAATGTGATATTTCTTTATCTTGATATGTAGACCGTGATTGATAACAATGATAAGCAAACATTTTATATATTAAAAAAAAAAGTGGAGATTTCATTGTCCTTGGATTTGCAGTAATCAAAGCTAAAGTTCAAACAAACGCGGTTTCCATACATTTCCACCTAAGAGGAGTGTTGGAACAAATCAATCAAACAAACTATTTTCTTAGGAGCTTCGACAAAACGAATATTTACTAGAATTCCACGCATTCTACCTTAACCTGCGCTGGCTTCCAGACGTGTCCACACGTGCAGGATTCCACGTGTTACTATCATCATTTTGCGATCATCAAGATCCAATGGTTGATCAGAGTTTCCCAAATACTCTCACTGTCCCACTTGATTGGTGGCGTCCTAAGGGCGTAAAAAATAAATAAATAAATCGTGCAAAATGAGTAACAGACAAACACCGCCATTCCAGGAACTGACGTGCCTTCGACCGACACATCACGTCAACGATTCCGACTTGGCACTTTCATTCGGACGACCGACAGCAGACAAATCCGGCGGACCCTTTTCTAATCTGCGCCCCCTCCCCCCTCTTTATTTATTTATTTATTTTTCTTCTTGTTACGCGTCCTTTCCGCAGCTTTCCTCGTCCTGTTCTCCTCCTCACGGTTCCAAATTTCTTTGCAAATCCTAGTTTTTGCAAGTTTTTCTACAACTAATGCACGTTAGCTTCTTTTGGGTCTTTAAAAGTTTAGTGTTCTAATCGTTTCATTTGTCAAAACTTTCTTTCTTTATGCTCTGTCTGTTCCATCTCTGGCCACGAGAGATCCGGTAAAGGATTGCGAGATTTGGGTTGCTTTCTTTTGATTCATTCTGATGCACTTGTCTAAATATCATCTCATTTCTGTTCTAAAGACGTTCAATTTGTTACGGCGTTTGTGCTTGATGCATTCGCGCCTTCAGTGCTGAAAGCTTGTTGAGATCACCCGATTTTTACTTTGGGAGCTTGTGGTTATAGATGTATTCTGGGTTTAGTTTATCTATGTTGTTATTGGATCAAAAGATTTGATATTGGAAGTGGGTTTATGTTGAATGTTACTGGTTAAGTGATTGATCCTGGAGTTGGGGGCTTTGATGAGACGCCGCTCCGCGGCAAGTCTACCACTATCTCAAATGGAGAAGGGTTTGGTCAAAACTCAACAGAACCGCGTTTGTTTATTGGCTTCACTCTCTGCCTTTTTCTGGATTCTGCTGTTGTATTTCCATTTCGTTGTCCTAGGCAGTAGAACTGCTGACAATTCTGTTAAAGTAGAATCCAATCCAATAAGCGCTGAGCCAAAAGTCCCTTCTCTTGTAGCTGATACCCTTTTGATGAATATAACTGCAAAAACTATCCCTAGTAGTAGCAACAGTAGCAGTGGAAGTCAAAAGACTAATAATTTCCCGTTTATTAAAGCATTGAGTACCGTAGAGAATAAGAGTGACCCTTGTGCAGGGAGGTATATCTATGTCCATGATTTGCCTTCCAGGTTTAACGAGGAAATGTTAAAGGAGTGTAGAAGTTTGAGTCTTTGGACAAACATGTGTAAGTTTACAAGTAACGCTGGGATGGGTCCTCCACTGGAGAATGTTGAAGGGGTGTTTTCAAATACTGGGTGGTACGCAACCAACCAGTTTGCAGTGGATGTTATATTCAGTAATAGGATGAAGCAATATGATTGCTTGACCAAGGACTCGTCACTTGCTGCAGCAATTTTTGTGCCGTTCTATGCAGGGTTTGACGTTGCAAGGTATCTTTGGGGATACAATATTTCGACAAGAGATGCTGCTTCGCTTGATTTAGTTGATTGGCTTATGAAGAGACCTGAGTGGGGGATAATGGATGGCAGGGATCATTTTCTGGTGGCCGGGAGGATAACTTGGGATTTTAGGAGATTATCTGATGAAGAATCGGATTGGGGTAACAAACTTTTGTTTCTGCCTGCTGCAAAAAATATGTCAATGCTTGTGGTGGAATCTAGTCCATGGAATGCTAATGATTTTGGCATTCCTTACCCTACGTACTTCCATCCTGCAAAGGATGCTGATGTTTTCATTTGGCAAGATCGGATGAGGAAGCTAGAGCGGAAATGGCTCTTCTCCTTTGCTGGGGCACCTCGACCTGGTAACCCAAAGTCAATTAGAGGGCAGATCATTGATCAGTGTAGGAAATCAAACGTTTGCAAGCTATTGGAATGTGATTTCGGGGAAAGCAAGTGTCATTCTCCGAGCAGCATAACGCAGATGTTTCAAAGCTCACTTTTTTGCTTGCAACCTCAGGGGGACTCATATACACGAAGGTCAGCTTTTGACTCAATGTTAGCCGGTTGCATTCCTGTCTTCTTCCATCCTGGATCGGCATACACACAGTATACCTGGCATCTTCCAAAGATCTACACCACTTATTCAGTATTCATTCCAGAGGATGATGTCCGTAAAAGAAATCTCAGCATAGAGGATCGGCTTCGCCAGATACCTCCTGAGCAAGTGAAAATCATGAGGGAGACGGTTATAGATCTCATCCCAAGGCTTATATATGCAGATCCTCGCTCAAAATTGGAAACTCTCAAAGATGCTTTTGACGTTGCTGTGCAGGCAGTGATTGACAAAGTTACAAGGTTGAGGAAGAACATTATTGCAGGGCGAACTGAATATGATAATTTCATTGAGGAGAATAGTTGGAAATATGCATTGTTAGAGGAAGGACAAAGGGAGGTTGGAGGTCATGAATGGGATCCTTTCTTCTCAAAACCAAAGGAAGGAGAAGGTGATTCTAGTGGTTCATCAGCTGAAGCTGCGAAAAATTCTTGGAGGAATGAGCAAAGAGACCAGTCATGATGTGCAAGTTAGATTAAAGCATTACAAACCACAACCATTGTAATTAACTGCTTTGGTTTGTGCAGATCAGGTAAGAGTGTTGCGGACCTTTGTGATGAAATTGCATATGAATGTAGAATTTATCAAGAAGTTTTGTCAGTTTCAGATCAATCTTTCACATGAGCGTAGACCAAAAGTCCTCAAACTTATATTCTTTCTTTTGTATTGTTCTTGTAGCAGCTGAGATGTTTCTTCTGCAGAAAATAAATTGTGAGTTGAATAAGCATCCAAGTTTTGGCATCAACTTCAGGCGTTCATATATTTTGACAATTATGAGAAGATAATCTCTTTGTACCGTGATTTTTTTTTTTTTGGTGGCCCATAGTTATCATATTGAGATCATGTAACTTATAAGTATTGCAACTTTTAGTTTTCACGTTTTTCAATATATGGACTTTCATCAATTTGTAGGGTGGAAAATGGACTGCATCACTGCACTTATAAACGTTTGAATTGTGGGCTGCATCTGTGGTTGTAAATCTTGTTCTTTATGCAATAGAAAGTTGAAGACTGATCATGGATTGGGTGAAAATTTGTCTATATTGGTAGATGAGCTCTAATTTGGGTTGTTAACATTATTTACATTAACGAGATTCCGAGTTTCGCGCACGGTGTTAAATAATTAATCAACTTTTTAACAGTCGATAGCTTTGATTTTGGGATAGGCCGAGTTCGGACTTGAAAGGTCAACTAAAGTCAGAATGCTATTTAAAAGGCCCACTAAATTTCAGACCAAGTCCAGACTGCTGGCAGTAGACATCATCTCGTTGCTGTCCCTAACTATAAGTAGTCTGCTTATTATATTGGGCCACAGGCACAGCACAGCGCTTCTTAAATGCCCCAGTGATTTACATGAAAGTCTGCCACCCAGAAGAAGCCAACCACCGTATAAGCTAGAATTGTTCGAAACACCCACGTAGGAAAATCCCAATTCACTGGATGCTCATGTCTATGCTTTGTTCGACTGGTTAAACTGAAAAGTACAAGTCCAGGGGTGTAATACCCAAGGATGTAAGCCACTTGTATCTTCTTCTCCTGAATACAAAAGAAAAGCAGTAAAAACCAAAGCGGAGATTGTGAAGAGACATAATAATGTGCTGTTTCATTCTTTTAGTGAGAAAAGCAAAACAAAATCTGTGGAAGAAGTTATGTTATGTATCATGTTTTTGGCTTTGCCTCCAATACAGAGAAATAAAAAGAATGTCATCAATTAATATCCTTCCATTACACTGCAAAAGCACAGGCTGCACGAGAAGAGGGAGCCTTGGGGCATAGAGCGTGTTGCATTTATGCACTTCAAGTCTCATTTATTGAAACATTGTCCTTGGTCTCTTTTATTTGGAGATTCTCAGGCAGAAGTAGAACATTCCTACAATTCGTATCTAATGTTTCCTAGAATGCATGTATTAAGGCTAGCCATAATATCCCGTGAAACAAAAATGTATAATACTTGATCTCCTCTCAAGAAACCATAGCCTCTCTGTCTCCAGTACAGCAAAGGATCCTCGTGATGAAGAGCTCTTATATTTCACGAGTTTCATATTCTAACTCAGACCTCAGAATAATCTACCAATACCCTGCTCCAATTTCTCCTTAAATACCATGCCAATTTTTCACAGAACCATATGTCCAACGCCGGCCATCAATCTGAGCTTGAAATGTCTATGGATGCCAAGACATGCATTTTCTTTCTCATTCTTGTTTCCCACTTAATCTTCCTCCATGCAAACATTCTCCAAACCTACATAGTTCAACTCCACCCACATGGTGTCAGCTCCTCATTCACTTCCAAATTTCACTGGCACACGTCGTTTCTTGAAAAAACAATTTTATCTGAAGATCAGAACCCTTCTTCTAGGCTTCTATACTCTTACCATTCTGCAATGGAAGGTTTTGCGGCTCAGCTCTCCGAACCCGAGCGTGACTTGTTGCAGAAATTGCCCGATGTTGTTGCAATTAGGCCAGACAGAAGACTTGATGTTCAGACTACCTATTCCTACAACTTCTTGGGCCTTAACCCCACTAAAGATGACGCATGGTACGTGTCTAGATTTGGTCGTGGAACAATAATAGGTGTTCTTGACACTGGAGTTTGGCCTGAGAGTCCAAGCTTCAACGACCAAGGAATGCCACCCATTCCCAGAAGGTGGAAAGGAATTTGCCAAGAAGGAGATAACTTTAATGCATCAAATTGCAACAGGAAACTCATTGGAGCAAGGTTCTTTACTAAGGGTCATCGTGTGGCATCTACGTCGTCTTCAAACACCATTCAGGAGTACGTATCACCAAGAGACTCTCATGGACATGGAACTCACACATCCTCCACTGCCGGAGGAGCTACAGTTCCAATGGCAAGTGTGCTCGGAAACGCAGCAGGAGTGGCTCGAGGCATGGCCCCAGGTGCTCACGTTGCAGTTTATAAAGTTTGCTGGTTTAATGGCTGTTATAGCTCTGATATCCTAGCTGCCATGGACATTGCAATTAGGGACGGAGTTGATGTTCTTTCCCTATCTCTTGGTGGTTTTCCGCTTCCTCTATTTGCAGATAGCATTGCAATCGGGAGCTTTCGAGCAATGGAGCACGGAATTTCAGTTATATGTGCAGCAGGAAACAATGGACCTCTCCAAAATTCAGTTGCCAACGAAGCTCCTTGGATTGCTACCATTGGAGCAAGCACACTCGATAGAAGGTTCCCGGCTATAGTTCAACTGGGAAACGGAGAATACCTTTATGGAGAATCAATGTACCCAGGGAACGGGATATCAAGCACCAGAACAGAAATCGAACTGATTTATGTTCAAGGTGGGGATAAAGGAAGTGAATTTTGTTTTAGAGGTTCCCTCCCAAGAGAAAAAGTAAGTGGAAAGATGGTGGTTTGTGATCGAGGTGTTAATGGAAGAGCAGAAAAGGGACAAGTTGTGAAGGAGTCTGGTGGAGCTGCAATGATCTTAACCAATACAGAGATCAATATGGAGGAGGATTCTGTTGACGTCCATGTACTGCCTGCAACATTGGTTGGGTTCGCAGAATCAATTCGGTTAAAAGCTTACATAAATTCCACTACCACACCAAGAGCTCGAATCATTTTTGGAGGAACCGTCATTGGGAAGTCTCGAGCACCAGGAGTAGCTCAGTTTTCTGGTAGAGGACCAAGTTTAACAAACCCTTCCATCCTCAAACCAGATGCAATTGCGCCTGGTGTCAACATCATTGCGGCTTGGCCCCAAAACTTGGGCCCCACTGGCCTTCCTGAAGATACAAGAAGAGTAAATTTCAGTGTAATGTCAGGGACATCCATGGCTTGCCCTCATGTCAGTGGAATTGCTGCTCTGATCCGAGCAGCACACCCCAAATGGACACCAGCTGCTGTCAAATCTGCTATAATGACCACTGCAGATGTAGCTGATCATTCTGGTAACCCAATAATGGACGGCAATAAGACAGCAGGTGTTTTTGCTATTGGAGCTGGGCATGTAAACCCAGAAAAGGCCATCAATCCAGGTTTAATATATGATATCAGGGCAAATGATTATGTAACTCATCTATGCACGCTAGGATACACCAGATCAGAGGTTTTCACCATTTCGCACTGGAATGTGAGCTGCAGTGAATTGTTGCGGATAAACAAGGGTTTCAGCCTCAATTATCCATCCATTTCTGTTATCTTTAAGCATGGAGCGATGAGTAAAACTATGAGGAGGCGCGTAACAAACGTGGGGAATCCCAAGTCGATCTACTCGTTGAAAGTGATGGCTCCTGAGGGGGTCAAAGTGATAGTAAAACCTAAGAGACTTGTTTTCAGACGCAAAAACCAAAGTTTGAGTTACAGGGTGAGGTTCATTACAAGGAAGAGAACAGCGAAGGGACATGTGAGCTTTGGACAAGGGCATTTGACATGGGTAGACTCTCAAAAAAATCATATCAGGGTAAGAAGCCCCATTTCAGTGACCTGGAAGTAAATTGATCATTCACTTGGAAACTCCCATATTAAATTCTTTCTTCTCGTTTAATTTATCAGATAGAAGTGTAGCCCATGGGATGGGCAGCCATATTCTAAGATTGCTGTTCTTGTATATTTGAATGGGGTCAAAAATAATATCACATTATAGTCCCACTGAATCCAACAGCACACGAAAACACTTGCTATGGAATCACAAATAAAATTCCAACTTAACTTTATCCGTCTAGTTTAGGCCAAAGATTCGGCATCCAAAATTAGTTGCTGTCAGTAAAGCATTCCGGCTTCAAGACACGAACTTTGCAAATTAGTAATTCAGTCCAAAAAAAGGAACTTTTAAATATTCTTGAGATTTGAATAATAGAAACGCCAATTACATAATCCATCTCACGTATACATGTCAAAACATAACAAGATTTGGCAACCAGACTACCCGTCATGAGCTTCAATCAATGGTTCATTTCTTAACAAACTGTAAGCCGTTTGCATTGGCATACCTCTCCATGAATCGCATGAATCTATCCCAGTCTCGAGGAGTCCGCATAACATATTTTGCTTCAATCCGTGATGGTTTTCCATTCACGAATTTAGCACTTACATCCACAGACTGAAGGACACCCTCCTCATCAATCATGTAAAAACCAGTGATATCGCCCAGTTCTCCAGAAGAGTCAAAAACAGAAGGTTGTTCAAAGTTGAATATAGCCATGCCATTCGTACCATCTCTTGACTTGGTAAGCTTTACATCTGGTATGGTCTGTTCATCAGTTCCTTGAATGAACTGAATTGCTGGCTTCACCATCATCTTTATCAGTCCAGTGGTTTCCGAGTACCGTTTAATTGAAGCGCTCCGCGAAGGAGGCAAGCGCAAAGATTGACCATTGAATGTACTACGATGGACATCCCATGATAATAAGTCCGCAAAACCTGATATAAACAGCTTGTGATGCAATCTTTCCACATTTCAATTTCTAAAACCATCTCAATAAGACGCACAATAGCCCACAATCACACTCCACTAACATCACCTGGGTTAGTTTCGCCTTTAAATTGCGGAAGAAAAAATGAAAAAGGAAACCATTTTTAACGACATCTAGCGAATATAAGACAAATGCAAAGAACACTCATTGATGAATTCTAAACGTCCTAGTTCATGGACTTGAATTCACTGGAAAAGGAAATAAGAAATTACCAAAAGAAGAACGGGAATGCCGCGAACAATGAGAGACTGGACAAGCGACTGCAAGGGACCGAAGGGTAGCCATTTGAACTTCTAAGCCGAGCTGAGGCTGAAGGAGAACATAAAAAGAGGGATGGAGAGTGGTGATGATGTCGTTCGGGTGAAGAATGGTGTGTAACAATATCAACCATTCACTTGGGCAAGAGAAATATCCAATGTATACTCGTGGCAATTTCTTTGGATTATCACAGTTGGACTTGGACTATAATTAACCAATAAGTCCATTTTACTTCAACATTCAAAACAGAATACAACACACTTTTATTTAATTTTTAATTTCTGTTTTTATTTAGTAATTAATATTAAATATAGTCTTTATTCCCATCCGTTTGCCTACATCCTTTCTTTCTTAGACGATTTCTATTCGAAGTTAAAAACATTAAGGAAATCGCATCTCCATTGCATTTGCCTACAACCTTCTGTGCTGGCGCATCTGCTTCACACTTGCAACTTTTTGGGATCACATTTGCTTTACGTCTTGGTTAGATTTGTGTGAAGAATAAATTTAGCTTAAATATGATAACTGAACCAACCATATATAAGTGATTCAAAAGGTACAAGAGGTGGTCGGTGTTTTAGAAGGACAAAAGCGACTAATCACTTCAAAGCGCATGGGCTAAAAGAGACTATGCTAATGCTCAAAGCTCTCTATGACACGAAGATTACTGCCATGAAATTGGATGGGTTGCTTGATGAGGCTTTGCTGAATTTACAAGACGAGTACGAGTCACGATTGCAGCAATTAAGGCACGAAAACATTAGCAAGGTCGATGAAGGTGAAACAGGTTCTCTTAGAGACAGCCATAAAGCCTTTAGATCAAGCACGTTAAAAAAGAGTTACCGTGTTTGAGCAGAGACTATGCAACGAACTTCTAGGAGGAATCATGGGCGGTGTTATCTGGTTGGAATACTTCGTCAAGATTGTAGATAAAATCATGGCAGTCTTCTTCCGTCCGAGTAACAAAAATCCACATAAGCTTTTCAAGTTGATAGATTTATTGGAAAAGCTTAAAACAACTATAAAGCATATGCCAAGAAGCTGTGATGCAATGCCAAGAATTTGGAGATGATGCTCCATGAAGTAAAGCACAAAAGGTTGTAGCATGCATGCGATGGGGTAAAATTGGAGATGCGATTTCCTCAACGCTGTAACTTTGAATAGAGATCACCTGAGAAAGATCAAAGATGTAGGCATATTTATGGGGGAAAATGGGGGAATAAAGATTACGTCTCGTTTTCTTAATTTTTTATTTTAATGATAATATATTAGTTATTTATGTAGACAATTATGACATCTAAATAGAAATTATAACAGATAATATAGCTTGTCAAGCCATCTTCGTTAGTTAATAACGAATCTAACGGCAGACCATTTTTATAAAAAAATAATATTATAATTACAAAATTTAATAAAGTTTATTTTTTTTAGTAATTAAGCTTTTTCTAATATTAGTCTTAATTATATACAACCGAGCTTTTAATAGACTCAAGAAATTTTTTATCATATTTTAATTTCTCTTAGAGATAATAAAATCTTAACAATCTAGTCCACACTATAGAGAAATTTTAATACAATTTATAATTCATAAGCATGCGAAATACAAAACAAAATTTAAAGATAGACAAATAAATTCAAAAGTATTGAAATTTATTTATAAATTTTAGCACAATCCTATATCAAGACAAATAAAGCTCAAAAACAAGATGTAAAGAGGTAAAACTATCATGAAAATAAAAGGAACAAGTTTGAGGTATCCCTAATTGATTTTGCTAATGTGGCTTTATAATAAATAAAATTTATTATTATCCATAGAATTTTAGTTACAACTAAAATAACTTTTATGGTTAATTTACATGAATAAAATAACACTTTATAACTAGAAATAACTTAATTAGAAAAAGATATGTCCTTAAAACTAATATCAAATTATTGTTACAATGTGTAATTATGATTGAACAAAAGCTAGTTTAGTAGTAATTCGACAACAAAGATGTAGATGTTACGATGGTAGCGAAGTATGTACGTTGCGCAAACAATCAAACATCTTGAATAGGCTAATGATTTGCATCTATTTAAGCATCAAAGTGTTTAAATTGATAATTTACAATCTTAACCAATAATGATACACACATAATCCCCAAATAAGAAATAAATAATTAAAGTTAACAAAAAAAGTAGGAAATAATCACATGCACCAAAACAAAATAAGGTATAGGTAGGTTTTTTCCTATAACATTTTTACCAAAATTTAAAATAGACATTAACATTTGGTAACATATAAAAAAGACGTTTAAAATAATCCTTAGTTTGAAAAAAATGTCAGGATACTTGACCAACTTTTTTTTATTAAGGGGTTCATATTAGCCACATATGTTGTTGCCCAAGCAATCCTTAATTAGTTGGGGAACTTAAAGTTGTTAAATCCCTAGATCTCTAGAAACAAAAATTAAGGTACCCAAAACCTAAAACCACTAAATGTTCTTATCAGCAGCATTGTTGGTACATTTTCATATTTTGAATATCAATTAATTTCAAATCTCAGATAGGTGCTTCTTTCAAGTAAATTTATAATTAAGCAAATCATAAGTTTCTTGAGGAGATGGATGTTCTTTTCTTTAAAAAGTAGAAGTCTAATGTTATTGACTTGTTTAGCCACCCTTTAGCTTATGAGGTTGGTAGTTTTGCAGATTCTTCCTCTTGTCTGTGTATTTCATTTAAGTACATTAGAGGGGTTGCACTCATATTGATAACGTTCATTTGCGTAATCGATTTCCTTATATTACCTATAATGGCTTTAAAAAATTTCAATTGCTTTACTAATCTTCACTTTGTTATGGAAAATAGTTAAACATACATGGAGTTTTTTAAATATTGAAAGTGAACTTATAATAATGCTCGTAATTATCACCATGGGCAAACTCGATAATGATATATCTATCCTATTTCATTATTGTGCAAACTAAGTTCACTTTTTCGATGATCATTTACATCTGCAAATGTTAAGTTTAATTAATTTTTGTTTTGGTGGCTTAGAGTTTCTTTGAATTAAAGCTTTCTTTACAACGATTATTTTCACAAATTTAAAACTTTAATTAAATTTCTCCTATTTTTTTCTTTTTCCACTAGTTGTATTGGTCTGGTCGGTATATTATGATCTTATTATGTTACCTTTCTTTTTTTTTAAAAAAACTTCCTTTATTTGATAAAATTTAAGGCCCACTTGGTGGGTTTTAAGTTTCTTATATAAAGCTTCAATCTTTCTATTTCCATATCTTACAATAAAAAATTCATATTATTTTTACTAAAGTTTACATCTTCTCAAATGATCTAATCTTAGTTTGGTTTTCACATTTTATAATTGGGAGTTTATTTCTTTGAAGTCAAAGTTTGATGGATGTTTTAGGTGTCTGATTTTTTTATGTCTTTGTGATTGGCTATCTAACTATTTATTGATTTGATGTTAAATTGTATTAGTTATGATTATACGATCATTTCTTTCTTTTTGCAATGAGATTCATATATAAAATTCCATTTTTTTTCTTGTTTAATGGATTAAAGTTCTGTTATACTTGTTTAATAAAGTTTACTTTAATTATCAATTGTGTATAAGGCAACTTATTTGAACTAAGTGAGATCTTTTACTCATTTTAGCGGCAGATAATATGTAACAGTATATTGCATATGTAGCTTTTGGAGACACAATGGAATCATTGCTTTTATATTATTCTAACATTAGAGTTTTCCAAAATGTTGCAAAAAGGAGTAGTTAGAATGTACAAAGAAATCAGTCGTAGTTGGCCTTGAGCTAGGATGTCTATTTGAGCCATTTTTAGTTCATTTTTAAGTTTATTTTATTTATTGTTAACACAGACTTGGAAAAAAAGATAATGGAGTTTGATTATTTAATTGCGAATTTTTCCTTTGTCATTGGAATCTAGATAATAAATTAAAATTTTTTATTCATTATCAAATTATTTTCTTTTTATCAAGTCTGCCTCGAAACAATTGAGCATTGAGTTGAATGAAGCCCGATTAGGCTCACTCAGGCTCGAGTTACATAATTGAGGCTTGATCAGGTCTTAGACCAACTTCATATCATAGTCAACTTGAGCCTAACCCAACTCATTACTTATATTTAAAGTAACAAAATCTATTTACAAAAAGTTGTAAATACATCTAGTAACTTTCAATGGTTTTATTTGAAGTGCACGTGCGAAATTTAATTACGTTAACTAGATGTATATATTTTGAAAGTATAAACTATTGGTTTTGTATCACTATGTTGATATCTCTTCTTTTTAATTTGTGTTTAGTTTTTGTAACTTTACATATAATATGAATTTACTTGATATATTCCAAATTTTTCTAAAAACTAGAATATATATCTTTCTAACTGAGTTTCATCTTTTAACTTTGTAATTATCAAAATTTCAAAACTATGATTCTTGATTTGAATTTGTGAATACCCTAATTGGAATCTATTAAAATGTGATGAATTTGGTTAAAGATGTTTTTTTTTAATGGTTAAACTAGTCAAACCAAAAAATGACTACAAGTTATATGACTGGTGTTTAACAAATTAACACTAGAAATCATCCCCTCTTGTGGAAACATCTAACTTAAACTGGACTTGTTTATCTTTTGTTGCTTTAACAAAATAAAATGGATTTCGTCTATAATTCAACCTACTTTAATATATAAGAATATTAGTTCTTTAAGTAATTGTAGTATGTTAGACCAAGTGAGGTTATAGTGAGTAGTTTTAATGATAACAAAATATGTTATTACTAATATTTTTTATCTTTGATAATATTAATAAGTTATTTATCAAAGGTTTAAGTAAAATGTTAAAGATAAAATTCAATGAAAGGGAAAAGTGAGCAAAGGATTTAATAAGATGAAGAAAATGAAAAATTATAACACATAGGTAATCCAAGATAGCTTCAAAGCAATTCAAGTCAGAAAGTATAAATACATTCCAAGTGCAACAAATCATGATAATCTTTTTTTGTAATCTTGTCTTGATCATTTCAATGATCTATGGAATCAATCGTTGCATAATCCTTTCATTTAGGCATAAAACGTAAAAATCAAGAGAAAATGTATTTGAAGATTTAAAGAAAATATATTGATTTTTAAACAAAATTTGGAAAACTTTTAAAATAATTTTGAATCAAGTTTTCATCAAAATGGGGGGTTTTTTATATACTTTTTAAAGTTTTGAAGTGTTGGAGATTTATGCTTTAAAGTACTTGCAAAAGTTAATACCTATGGAAGTTTGACTAGTTTATAGTTATAGGTTTAGTTCAGCTAGCCTAACTCAAGATTAAAAAGAAATAAGATTAATTGATAGTTTAGCACCAATTATATTGTCGACTAGCTAATAGGTTAAAATTGTAAATTACTAAATAGTTAAAGGGTTTAAGTTAGCTACCGATGGAGCATTTAGAAGTCATAAAATGTGTGTTGGGTGTCTGGCCAATCCATACCTGAGTCATACATGCACCAACTAGCCCATTAGACAGCTGAATGTGCTAAGAAATTAGTTGTTCAAATGGCTAGTATGTGTATATGATGACTATTAAATTATTTTTTAGTATAAATATATCATAATTCAGTTGCGGGAAGAATCTTTCGCACTAGAGGGGAGTCTTAGAAAGCTTTTGAGAGAGTTTTATCACATTCACGTTGTGAGCATGATATGAGCTCTTAGTTCATTATATGATATAAAAGAATTCTTATATTGTATTTAAGTGATCGAGATACCAATTGAAAGAGCTTTTGAATCGTTAAGGTTCTTTTTCACTCATGGTAAGTATGTGTAAAGAATTTATCTTCACCCAATGAAAGGAATATGTGAAAGGGCATCTTCACTCGAAGGAAGACCCATATATGAGATTTTCTTCTCTTATTATTGTAGACGATAGTAAATTCTCAAATAAAGTTTTGTAGACCAATCAGGGATGGCAATTAGGCCTAGGCTTGGCCTAATCTAGTATGAATTGGTCCTAACTGGTTTAGTCATAATGATTGTTTGACTGGATGTCTATAGATAACTTTGATATATTTTTTTATCCTCTTTTACGTTTGTTTAGTATTATATGAATTTATCATAGCTATCCATTATAATAAATAATTCATTCATTAACTTAACATAAGAAAAATTATAAACATATAATTCACTTTCCTCTTGTGTATCTTATAATGACAAAGATAATCAATATCTACTAGTAATTATTTTTATAGTTTTTATACTAGATTTCAGGAAGTGTACCTAGTTGATCTATAGCATGACTCAAGTTACTTTATGTGGAATTTCTTATAAATCATTGATAAATATGTGTATTTTGATATTTTAGCTGTAAAACTAACGTGATATCATTTTTTTTGTTATAAATTGGTGAAAGAATTCCATTGATGATTGCTTGAAATATATAGTATAAATTATTTTATTACCTTGCTTAATTTTAATTGAACTAGTTGCTTTTGTATAATTGAATTAATTGCTATTATTTTATTTTAATAGGAATTGATTTATACAAGTTAATGGTTTCACTGTGGATTAGGTACCAAATCCTGTTGAAAATTTTGATTTCGTAAGGTTCATATTTTAGTTCTTACATTACAATCAAATTTCTCCATGTCTAAACTTGCGGTTTAATAAATAGTGTCTAGTACTCTTT
>JANIHZ010000009.1:22999018-23018616 GCA_027478365.1 Erythroxylum rufum | reverse complement strand
TTTAGGAATTGTATCTCTTCTCTACACCAAGATGCATTTAATAAGGATAAAATGTTAAAGGAAATTAATCATGTCATGAAATTGTATTTAGATTAAATTTATCTAAAACATCATTATTTGGAGTTGAGGATGTATATGTAGTTTTTGAGATAGAGAATTATTATTATATAATTCATAATAAATGTTACCTCATTTATCTTTTAAACTATGTAATCATGTACACATCTTGGTTTCTATATACTTTTTCTTTCAAATAGTTATATATAATTTCAATTAGAATATATAATCTATTAGAATGTATTACCTAATAATGTTTTATAGAGAAATATGATAAAATTAAGTAATGTAATCCAAGATGACAAAGTTTTTAAAAATGAAATCCATTTTCAATATTTTATTAAAACTCTATTTAGGACACATTAATTTATAAACTTAGGTAAAGTCATCTAGTCTAGCAAAATTACGTTAATTAAAAGATAATATAAAATTAGGTAATGTTGATTTAGATTAACAAACTTTTAAAAGCTTTTAAATTCTTATTAGTTTTTTACGTTAAAAGTTAATTGTAAAAAATTATTAGTTTCAATAAGAGTTATACTTTGTCTTTAAATTTTATCTTAATTTAAACTAATTCATCAAATATTATTTAAAAAATTTACTGTTGGATTTTAATGGCACATAAGAGGGGGAAGGGGTTGAGCGTTTATGGTTTTAAGAACTTTTTTTATTCAAAGTATAATTTCATCAAGTTCTAATATAACGATAAATAATGTAGTTAGAATTCATTCACACAAAAAGGATACATAAGAGATATTACAAACTAATTTTATAATATTTCTATCAAACAAATATTACCTACATACATTCTCTAATACTCACTTAAGATTCCATTATACTCTTGTCTCCTACACTTGGTCTAATAACATGCTTACTGGGGCATCAAAGTATTTTAGTAATTATTTATTCTCTTCCAAGGCTAATTATGTCAAATCCTTGGGTATATTTACCTCATCGTCCTCGAGATTTTTCTTAAAAGTAAGAGAGTTAAATTCATTAAAAACAACATACTCATTTTGCCATTATTCTAACCACCTCTTATAATTGCCCATTTTTCTCTCAATAATTTTACTTTGTTGAGGAGTCCTAGGAATGCATAAATTATAAAGATACCATTATTTTTATGAAAGGCTTCAAACCTTTCATTATTGGAATCCATACCATGATTACTCCTAATTAATATAGTAGAGAGTTCCTCTTTATTTTTAACTCTCTTACAAACTTAAGAATGCCCAAATACATTGATCTTTACTTACTAAGATCAAGACCTTGGTGAACTAATAAAATCTTCTATGATGAAAAAAAGGAATAAAAGTTATCACCTAAACTAGAAACTACAATACAGTTAAAAAATCAATATGAACTAATTGCAAAAGCCTTGTGGATGTTACCAAAATTTTCCTCTTTAATGACCTATTGATTTCTCTTCTAATTGGAAAACTCCCAAAATCTTTTCTTTCTCAAACTCAAAATTCCATTGGCATGTTATTTAGAGTTAAGGTTAGAGATAAATTTCATACTTGCATGTCAAGCATCCTATACTAAGTCCATACTTATTCACTTACAAATATTAACTACTTTATATTTTGGTTAAAAATATCAAGATCAATTGTATAATTCTCCTCTCTCTTACCCAAAAATACAATAATATTTTCATTAACTTAAGAGATAATGCACTATTTTTTTCTAAAATAGTATTTTATAATCTTTGTCACATGGTTGGCTTAGACTTAATAAATTATACTTTAATCCTTTAACTAGGAGCATATTTATTAATTATAATGTCATCTTCCTTATTAACTTTACCAACTACAATTATCTTAATATAACAAATACTCTATATTTGTCCCTAAAAGTTGAAAATTAGGATGCATCATCAGTCACATACCTTACCTTAAGAATCCATTATCCATAAAAGATTTCTTCTTCTAATTTTTATAGGAATACAAAATAAGGCAATTAATATGCATTAGTGGACTTAGGTTCTTAATGATTAATATTTTCCATCTTTTTTTACTCATTTACTTAAGTATTTATTCATCAAGCTTTGTTTTAAGAAACAAAACCTATCAATGTACCTATTATTACTATAAAAATAATATCTCATGTTATATGAATAATGTGAATTTGTGCCATGATAATGAGATATATGGTTTTAATGCACAAATACATCTACAAGTGTCCTTTGGATGAATGGTTGCTGAGGAGTTCTCCTCTGGATATTATATGAATTGTATATTCTTATCGGATAGTAATATGACCTGGAATTGTTGCATGGATGAGACATATTCCTTTGATTATGTTAATATCTATAGGATACTCGAACATTTTCCCTGGAATTAGGCTTGAAATGAGTTTTATTGTAAATGTGAGCTTAATTCTGGCTCTAAAATTAGTATAGAAGTCTAAATGAATGCAAATGCTGTTACTTGATACCTTGTGCATTTACATAAAAGTTATACCTATTCTTGCCTTAGTAATATTATACTCTAGACTTAAGTTGAGAACCATACATAAATTCAAGGAACTTGCCTTTAGAATGCACCTTGGAAGATGAAGCATATGTATAAGATTTATATGTATATTTGTATAAGATGTGTTATATATTTGTATAAAAGTGTGTCATACTCATTTGCCAACTTAGGCAAAGACTCTTTACTATGAAAATATTTTCTCTTAAAAATGTAGTCTTAACGTTGGGTCACTCTTATAAGTATACTTAATCCTGTGTCTATAATTAGAGCTCTTTTGGCTTTTAAAATGCTATATAGCTTTTCATTTTCTTTAGCGAATTTGGAAAAATAGTCCTTGATGCATTGATCTCCTTCTTCAATATCTAATTCTTATTCTTTAATGCATCTAACTGCATTGATCTCCTTCTTCAATATCTGATTCCTATTCTTTAATGCATCTAATCTATGAAGGTTAATAATGACTACACTCATTAGAAGCTTTAATGATACACAATTCACTACTTAACTTCTCGTTTTCACTTATGTATGCATATACATGGTTTTGAGCTTCTCTAAATTTAAGAGATATTTTCTTCCTTTTCATTCTTATGATGTCAGGACTTAACTAATTCATTATAAAATAACACAACATCATTATCACAAGATTAAGAGCTAAATAGTATTTTATCAACATCACAAGCCAAAAAGAACAAATGAGCAAGTTCTCCTTCTTAATGTTGACTTTTCAAATCACTTAACCATCCTAATTTATAGCTTTAAAAGTTTTAATTTTCTTTTAGTTTCTTTTTTATTTGTTTTCGTTTCTTTCAAGCTTATCACTATCTTTGAAGAGAGAGTCTTAGACTTCATATGACATGATTTCCTACAATTAATGAAAATGATGTTATTTGATTTTCTTTTGGTATCAACTTTAACCTTCTTAGATTTATATCTAGTAGGGAACTTCTTTCTCTTTAAGAATTTCATAAATATTCTACTGAAGAGGTCATTTATTTCTCATCATTTCTATTTGAGATATCTCTTCCTCTTCACTTGACTCCTCTTTTGAAGCCTTAAATCTCTTCTCCTTATGTTTCCTATAAGACTCATCTAATAGGTAAGAAGAGATCTAATGACCTTCTCTAATGGTAATACATTCAAGTCTTTAGCTTCTTGAATGGCCATCACCCTTAACTTATCAGTTCTTTAGAAAATAACTTAGCAAATTTCTCACCTTCTCATTGGTATAAGATTTGCCACAAAATCAATGAATCTAGTGCATATAATTGATATGCAATCATCATATTTTCATTTGAAAAAAATATTTTAATGTGAAAGCATATATCCTTTATCTCTTTGACTTAGTTAGTACCCTCATATTTGACTCCTAGCAGATATCAAATTTTATGTATCATCTTATAGACACACTATATTGAACTTATTTCTCTTTAATGCACAAAATAGAATTTGAATGTTAATTTTTCTAGAAAGTTAAGTGAAATTTCATTAAGGAAAATATTAGAATACAAAATCATCAACTATACACGTCCATTATATCAGTTAGATCTATTTAATCCAGTCAGAAAATGAACTAAAATACATTATAAGTACCATCTGGATAAATTTATGCTTGTTCTATGATCTCCTTCAATTAGCTTAGACTTCCACTCCTTCTATATTTGTAAGTTGCTCCATTATTTAGCTCCTTTTGATCTCTTGAGAAAGTTTATATTGTATCTCTCTAGCTATAGTTGTCGTTTTTCACTATATCATTATCATATGGAAGACTTCATCATAAGGTTTTGCTTATGCCTTGAAAATTCTCACGTTCCTCCCTAGACAAGTGATGCAAAGCTAATTTTAAGTAGCTTGTAGTCTATTTTATTCTTCATCCTCACTTTTGCTATCCATTCCACCATTTTATTACTTTGCTTTCAAGAGCAATAAACTAGTAATATTTATCTAGATTTTATTAAATATTTACAATTACCAAGAGGTGGTCTAAGGTCTCTAGTTGTAGGAAGCAAAATTGGCAATACTTGGAATCAATGTGAAACTTGTTATAACCTTGATTGGATGATTAGCTCCTATTCCAAGCCATAGGATAAAAGCATGAGCTAAGCTGATATCTTAGTTCTTAACTAGTTTATTCCACTTGATATTACTTAAAGGAGCCTTTATAGGATGTTTTTACAACTCATGGTAGAGAAGGATAAAGATTTGTGAGTTGTCCATTGACTATGGCCCTCTTTTTCTTGGTTTAGAGGGTAACTTGGGAGATTATTCATAATGGTGTTAATGCTCCTATTGGAATGGAAATTCCATCTTCATTTTTAATCTGATATCTATTTCTGCTTTAAGGTGTTTTGGGGAATCAAAGTGTTGGAATTTTTCTACCTTATATAAAATGCCTAATGTGTGCCAATCATCAAACCAAAAGGATGTTCCTCTTCCATTTCCTACATTGTGCTTCAACATCCCTTGCATCCACTACCTTGTGTTTAGAATTTGTTTTAGAGACCAAGACATACTAAGGTTTTGTCTTACACTCTAAATATTTTCCCTGTAAAGTGGTAAATGGGAACCCATTTAACCCATAATTCCTTTGTGTCCTTACATAAACTTTACAACCTTTTAGCTAGTAATATTTTGCTCAACAACTTGGCTGATGCGATCCTTAAACCTCTTGATTCCTCTAGAAGGCATATTCTTGACCACTTAAATTTATGAGCTTTCCTTTGGTTGCTATGACCAGCCCATAGAAAGTTCCCTAAGATTTTGTCTATGGAATTTATGATATTTTGTAGGAGTGCTAGGTGATATAGCTAATAGGTAGCTATATTATGAATGTGATAGCTTGATGGAGTCTTCTTTTATAACTTAGGAATTTATTGGCCTAAGAACTAATTTTTATATTGATGTAATCTAACAGGGGAAAGCAATCTGTAGTATTGAGTTTCCTTTGAGAGAATGAGACTCCTAAATATAAAAATGCCAACCTGGCATACTTAATTCCTAAGCTGGATGCCTTAGTTGCCACCTGAGGTTCTACTCCTACAGATAGATAGAAGTAGCACTTTAATATTTAAGGCCTAGTCTTAACATGTGCTTATAATCCTTTAGTGTGTCTATAATTTTTTTTGAAAAATATATTAAATTTGGCTATTGAAGGTTGTCAAGAGTTTTAGCAAGCTACAACGAGCAATAGATAATTGTAGAGTTAATTAATATACATTGGTTAAAATAAGAACAACCTTCCTAGGCATTGAAAAAACTAGATAATCCACATTCTAGCCCAATACTAAGGATTTTGGAAACGATTCTTGTATATGCTAAAGTAAGTTCTGATATGCTAAATCAAGCTGTTATGAAATTGCTTGTTGGTTAGGCTTCTATTTTGAAATATACGATAGTTACTCTCATCCCATTTGTCTTTGATAATAAAGGAGAGAGTTATTCATAAACACCAGCTGACTGGATCATCAGAATCTGTAAACTAACAGCTCCATGCTTTGATTGAGCTCCAATTATAAGGGGAATTCATAATGTAACATCTATGCAGAAACATCTTTCATTTAGTGTTAATAAACTCACATTGAAAAAAAAATTCTCATGACTTTCCTTAGCCCTCTGACATAGAATGCACTAGTTGGGGATGCCAAGAAATCTATTAAGCTTATCTATTATTGACAATCTGTCTTTCATAGCTAACCATAGAGTAAAGGTAGCCCTAAGGTGGTATAGCTTAATCCAAACCACCTTAGTACAGGGTATTATGGTGTAGTGCTTCTGCAAGAATTTCCTATATGATTGATTGATGAATACCCCATGTTTGGTGTGTTTCTACATAGTGTTATCCACCCCTCCAAGCAGGTTAGTATGATGAAGTTCATTATATATAGATCAAGGTACTACATTTTGTATAAATGTCTGTCCCTTAATGCATTGACAACAGTCACCTCCTGGTTAAGTAAAGATTTGAAGTTTTCCATCTATTGTAGGTTGCTTAGAGGGCCACAAGATAACCAATTATCAAATTAAAAGCTAGTTAGTTCACCATCTCCAACCAAAGTGAGAAATTCATTCCTCAAGAGATCTCTTATTTTTAGAATAGCCCCTCAAGTGGCAGTTGAGGATAATTGAACTTTGATACTCCAAATGATTCTTTTCTTTATGAAAAAGCTATGAACCCATTTGCACCAAAAGGATTGCTTATCTTTTATTAATCTCCAAAGTCTTTTGGCTAGTATAACAAAATTCATCAATTTCAGTGAGATATTCCCAAGTCCACCCTTGTCCTTAGGTATAAAAACATCTTTTCAGTACAATTTAGCCTTCCTGGTAGATTCCTTAGGTGTATTCCATAGAAATTTGTTGCTTGTCCTCTTTATAATTTTGATGAATTTCTTGGGAATAGACAGGTATGCAGCCCAAAATATATTAATAGAATTTATAATTGAAGATATAAGTTAAGTCCTTCCAATAGTGGATAGAGTTTTGGAACCCCATGATGCCATTCTACTTTTGATTCTTTCAATAAGTAAAGAAAAGTCAGCAGAAGTAGTATTAGAGATTAAGATTGCAATCCCAAGATAGACTAATGGGAATGATTGAAACCTGAAACTAGTGATGGAACTGATGATTGATTCATTCTTCAGAACAGATTAGATAATAGGAAGCCACTTTTTGCACAATTAAATTCCAAACTAGAGAGTTTGCTGAAGATTTTCAAGACCTTCATTAGAGAGGAGACTGAGATTTGATCTGCCTTGGATAGGAGTATTAGATTATCTACAAAACAAAAGTTAGTGATCATATGTCTTTTGCATTTTGAGTGAAATTTAAAGGCTCTTGTATGCTCCAAAACTACTTTAAGAGTTCTATTGAATACTTCCATAAAAAGATCAAAGAGGTATGAGGAGATGGGATCCCCTTGGATCTTTTAAAATGTTTATTAAGGTGTCCACTCACCAAGATTTTGAAAGTAGGGGTTGTAATGCATTTTGAGATCCATTGAGTGAATATTTGGGGGAAAGTCCAAGGCTTGTAGAGTATTTAAGATGATCCTCCAATCAACAATATTAAATGCTCTTTTCAGGTCTACTCTGAGAATGCAATTCTTTCTTCCTCTTCTGATTGTGTAAGATCTAATATTTTCTTGTAATAGCAATATATTGTCTCCCATAATCCTACTTAGTATAAAGGCAAATAACATATTTTAGTGAGAAATTTCACTCAAGGCTATTGGGTGATATTTTTCACTATTATGACAATTGTCAGCCTAAGATATAGATTCTAGATAGATTGAAGTTCACTTTATATACTAATAGTGGCAATTATGTTATTATCAATTATGTTGATTATCCAGTTATGTTACTTAGTAGTTTGTTGTTCTAATTTTCTCCTCTTATAGCCACGTTGCTTAGACATATGGTAAAAGCTATAAATCGGTAACGTATGTAAAAAATAAGACATGATAACCTCTGTAATTAGGGTATAATTGTTGGAAACCTCTTCAAACTGTTGCCTTTTATATATTTATGTAATATGGGTATAAATGGGTTGTTTTCCAATTTTCAAGCCCTTATTTCATATATTATCACTAATGATATACTAATAAAAGATCCTCTCTTAGGTATATCATATGTCCACTTGATTTCTATTCTAGAATGTTCCTAAAGGGAATGTATAAAAGTTTTTTGTGAAAATGTATCAAAGGCATACTTAAAACTGTTGGTTGTTTAGTTGTCCATATTTGGTTGTAGGCATATAAAAACAATCCTATACACTTCTCTTTGACCAGATTCATTTTCTCAAAATTAGAAGATTAATATGTACAACAACTGTTCAACATAATGACTCAATGAGTGCATATTAAGTGTTTGACATAATTCCTAAGTGAAGTGCACATAACATATTTGACACAAACTTGCTAAGAACTTAGTTAAGGAACTAAGTTGTGACATAATGGAATTGAATGCCAATATTGAGCCTTAAAATTATCTCTGATGACAACTAGTATTCCCATACAACAATAAGGAAAGTTTGGTGACAAATGTTCAGACGAAACATGGAATAGTTAAGGGAATAGATGGATCTGTAGTTTCTTAGACCATTCCAGGAAGAAGATAAATTTCTATAAACGCTTTATTGGATGGCATGAATAAGGCTCTAGAATCTATCCAAAAAAGATTATGTAATAACTTTGGAAAAGAAAACATGGGTGGTTGTGATGGATGATGCTTTGATATTTCTTCAAACAAACTTTGTCTAAAACAATAAAGCAAATTTCACAAAGTTGAAAAATCCCAAATCGAAGCATCTTAATATATCCGAGATGCTAAGATTGAAATTTTTTTATGGAATATGCAACAATATTTCCATATTACAAGAGTTCCTAAAATGGATAAGGTGATGCTAATATTTGGTTAATAATACCAAATTAAGTTAGCGTGTAAGGGTCAATGATGATCAATATACTGGTTGTCCATAAATCGATACTTGGTGAAATTGGTAAAGGAGTTCAGGGAGTAGTTCTTACTTTACAATACCTCACAGATAACAAAAGAAGCCTTAAAAAAAGTTAAAATATGTTAAAACAGTCTGAAACTATGTTAAGGTGTTCAATTCTCTAATGCTGAACATTTGCAACGTGTTAAAAGAAAACAAACTCTTCAACTTTCTTTTGGGACTTCAATCTTGAGTACAAATTGAGTTATAGAAGTAGGGTGTTCAAAATCTCTTTAGTGCTATTACCACAATGAATAAGTTTGTGGACTTACAAAGATAAGAAAAACTCTCTAGTGATAATAGATATCATAAATCGATAAGAGAACATATTGCTACACAAAATGAGAAACTAAGCATAGCCAAACTTTTTAAAGTTTTGATCAATATAAGGCTACTTGCTTTATATGCAACAAATTACATTATGTAAGGATTGTCCAAAAGGACAAAGTTAAAAGCACTACTAGCTGAAAAGTAAGACAATGATGAGCTAGTGATTGTCAATTGGTTGGTAACGAAAAAGACCTTTGATAAATGGATTCTCTTACTACACATTGGAAGGAGTTAGGAACGAGGACAAAGTTTCAACAACACATATATAAATGTAAATATTTTTATTTCAGGTTTCACTTCTAGTTGGTTGTTTCCTCAGTACGAACTCTTATTAAAATACTTAGAGAGTTATGAAACTTTATTATTCTTTTTATTTGATGTTTTGATGTATTATTTATTATATAATGAAATTGTAACATTTTAAATACTTTGTATTATCCTTAATTTTATATTTGTATCATGATTAAATGATTTTTTATTAATTATAGTTATTATTTATATATGAAAATTAATATTAATAGAAATAAATAGATTTTTGTTATTTTAAAATTTCATTGTTGTGATTTTTACAAACATGGTTGATGTAAAATTAAAAATTATATAGTACAATATATTTAGGATTATTTTGTAATTTTAAGAAGACTTTAGGATTATTTTATAATTTTAAAAAATCATCAAAAATGGTACCCATTATTGACCGATATCAATTCGAGTACGGTATTGATAACATTAATTCTATACTTCTTTAAAGTAAATTATTTTTTTCTTCTAAAACCTATCCTGTCCAAACGGCATGTTATAGGGTACAATATATCAAAATTAATTTGGCCGATAAAATGAATAAAAGGGTTTAATCGAACATTTATTTCAAACCATTGTACTTAAATAACTATTTTAACACCTCTCAAAATAAAAAAGAAAAAGGAAAGGAAAAAAGGGTTTGCAGCTAATGCATGTGGTACATGTGCAGCGGCAATATGAAAGATGCTACAGTCTCTTCCTTCTCCCTTCCTCTCCATGTGTAATTCACCTTCTTAATTCGCTCTTCCTCTCCATGTGTATTTCACCTCCATCCATGACTGTCTAATATTATTATCTCTTAAATATCTAAAGACTAGTAGGTTTTCTCTCTCTAATCATACGAAAGGAAGCTGGTCTTCCACATGCTTCCCATTGAAAGTATCCTCAATGCTCCCATCTTCACTTAAAATATTGCCCCTGTTCACATGTGTGCATGTGCATTTGCTCTTCCTCCTATTTTTCTAAAATTTATTTCCTGCTAAAATATTATTGATAATATGCTTCTTTTTCTCCCATCTTCTCTTGGCCCATTTAGCTTTGGTCTTAGCTAGCAGTTTAAGACTCTTTCTGATAAAAAAACTTTGCTTCTAAAATGGATGAAGAGAAAGTTATCAACTTTTCTTTACCACCCTTCTTCACAAAGCATTTGTGTTTGAAATTTATGTCAATGAAATGGAAAATCTTGTTAATCCCATCCAACCGTTAGTGAGTGCATAAGGGCTTACTTATAATTGGCACTAAAATGCTATGGTGGCTTCGTCACGTTCACTACTCAAAGAACATGAGAAGAACTTGGGGATCATTTTGGCATTGTTTGTGTCTTCATTCATGACTGAACATGGAAAGATTCCATCTTCACTCAATCATATAACGAATAACTAATCTCTTCACTTAATTAATCGGTGAATGATGGGTGTTGATCTGCTTTTTCTTGTTGGCTTTTTTTTTTTTTTTCCCCAACTACAGTATGGATGGTTCATCATCGAGAAAGCTGGTTATATATCAGCGACGTGAGTCCAAAATTTCTTTGTACAATTGCCAAGGATATTGGCAAAAACATGCTTTACGTCAATCATATTCTTTTCATCCATTTCTATACTATATTATATATTATAACGGAGCTAAGATTCTCTGTCCAATATTACTCTGTCCTATCCTGTTCATTGAATCTCAACCATTTATTTACGTAAGCCTTGTGTCTATTTATGTAGGTCCCGTATAAATGAATAGTTAAGATTCAAATGGACAGAATAAGAAAGAGTAATACTAGACAGAAGATTCAGACTCATTATAACATCCCTAATCTTATATCTGAACAAAATTATAACTCAAAATTTTGATTATATTAGTTATTAACAAATGCTTGTAAAAAGCAGCTTTTTAAAAATTGCTTGTAAAAAGCAACTTTTAACATCCGATCTATGGGATACCTTTTGTTAAAGATGTACGTGATATTCAATACTGAAGACAAATACCCATCTTTGAACTTCGAGTCTGATAACAGGCCATGACAGGGCCTCTCTTCTCATGCCAGAATAGTTTCACATTCATTTTCTGTACTTTCACTGCTTAAATGTCTCAGCATTTCATGCGAAAATAAGTATTTACTGTTAATCTGAAATGAAAGTTTCTCAAGAACTGCTAGAACTGGATCCATTATGACGTACTTGAAGTTGACTATTACTGCAGCAGAAGAAATAGAAGAATTCATTATTAAGAAACACATTCTCTATCCATGTTTAATGTCGGAGAAACTTCCTGTGAGTTCAAAAGCTTCCTTGTCATTACTAACTGATTAACAGCTGTTGCAGAACCCAAGATCTCACGAGCTCTATGATTAATCTAATCAAACATCTGTTCATACTCTTAATCATTAATCAATCTTCTTTCTACTCATAAACATCCCAAACTTACATATATACTTCTTTCTCCATTTCTCTAGCTCTCTGTCACTCCCATTACAATCCAAAGACCGACAATGGTGAAGAGGCAAAAGCCTGCGTGAAAAGAAAAAAAAAAACAACCAAAGAGAAGAAAAAAAATATGCAGTCCAAAGTCCTATTCTTCTTTTTCTACTGTTGCATTGGTTTTAATTGGGTTGTTTCAGTTAAGGCCGTTCAGACACCTGCTTTCAGTGACGAAGCATCTGCTTTGTTAATGATAAAAGCTGGTCTTGTAGATCCATTGCACAACCTTCAAAATTGGACTTTGTTCCATAATGCAGGTCATTGTAATTGGACTGGAGTTTGGTGCAACTCGGATGGATTAGTAGAAACGCTTGATCTTTCCCACATGAATCTCAGTGGTCGTGTATCAGATGACATCCAACTTCTGAAGAGCCTCACGTCTCTCAACTTGTGTTGCAATGAGTTCTCTTCACCGTTGACAAAAGCTCTATCAAATCTCACTTCCCTGAAGAGTATTGATGTGAGTCAGAACTTGTTTGTTGGGAGCTTTCCGGCTGGTCTCGGGAGAGCTGGTGGCCTAACTTTACTAAATGCTTCAAGCAACAGTTTCTCAGGACTTATTCCTGAGGACATTGGCAATGCCACTTTGCTTGAGACTCTTGATCTCAGGGGGAGTTTCTTTGAGGGCTCTATCCCCAAATCTTTCGGCAACTTGAAGAATTTAAAGTTTCTTGGCCTTTCTGGGAACAATCTCACTGGCCAAATACCACCAGAGCTGGGGCAGCTTTCTTCACTGGAGAGATTAATTCTCGGATATAATGAATTTGAAGGTGGAATTCCAGTAGCATTTGGAAACTTAAGCAATCTTAAGTATCTTGATTTGGCAGTTGGCAATCTAGGTGGTAAGATTCCAGCTGAATTGGATAGGCTTCAGATGCTTGAGACTCTCTTCTTGTATCAGAACAATTTTGAAGGTAATATTCCTGCTATAATTGGCAACCTTACTTCTCTGCAGCAGCTGGATCTCTCAGACAATATGTTATCAGGAGAAATACCGGTTGAGATTGCTAAGCTACAAAATTTACAGCTGTTGAACCTCATGTGCAACCAGCTCTCAGGTTCAGTACCAGCTAGACTTGGAGGACTGACTGAGTTAGGAGTGCTTGAACTGTGGAACAACTCATTATCAGGGCCATTGCCTAGTGATCTTGGAAAGAATTCACCATTGGTGTGGTTGGATGTATCATCCAATTCCATATCTGGTGAAATTCCAGCAACCCTGTGTAATGGTGGCAATCTCGCTAAGCTCATTCTCTTCAACAATGCCTTCTCAGGTCAAATTCCAGTCAGCTTATCATTGTGCTCGTCACTTGTTCGTGTCCGTATGCAGAACAATTTATTAATTGGTACAATTCCAGTAGGGCTTGGCAAACTTGGGAAGCTTCAAAGGTTAGAACTGGCAAATAATAGTCTTACAGGTCAGATCCCCAATGATCTTGCTCTGTCTTCATCTCTTTCTTTCATAGATCTGTCAAGAAATCACATCCGATCTACTCTTCCTTCCACAATTCTTTCAATTCCAAAACTACAATCTTTTATGGCATCAAACAATAATTTAGAAGGTGAAATCCCAGACCAATTCCAGGACTGTCCTTCACTTTACGAGGTTGATCTCTCATCCAATCATTTCACTGGAGTCATTCCAACTAGCATTGCTTCATGTGAAAAGTTGGTCAAATTGAATCTCAAAAACAACCGATTGACGGGAGAAATCCCCAAAGCACTTGCAATGATGCCTACGTTGTCTATTCTTGATCTATCAAACAACTCCCTAACTGGTGGAATACCTGAGAATTTTGGCTCCTCCCCGGCTTTGGAAGTCCTAAATGTCTCGTACAACAAGTTACAAGGTCCTGTTCCGGAAAATGTGGTGCTAAGAACGATCAATCCAGATGATTTGGTAGGCAATGTAGGTCTCTGCGGCGGCGTGCTGCCACCGTGTAGTCATAATTCACTAACAGTGTCACAGAAAAGGAGCTTGCATACAAAGCACATTATTACTGGATGGCTCGTTGGTACTTCATCGGTTCTAGCAGCAGGAATCACCCTTATTGTGGGTCGATCTTTTTACAAAAGGTGGTACTCGAATGGAAGTTGCTTCGAAGAAAGTGTTGAAATGGGGAATGGAGAGTGGCCATGGAGATTGATGGCATTCCAGAGACTAGGTTTCACCAGCCTAGACATTCTAGCTTGCATCAAGGAGTCAAACGTGATTGGTATGGGAGCTACTGGGACTGTATACAAGGCCGAGATGCCAAGATTAAACACAGTTGTGGCTGTTAAGAAGCTATGGAGATCAGGAGCAGACATTGAAACAGGAAGTAGTGGCGATTTTGTCGGAGAGGTGAATGTGCTGGGGAAGCTGAGGCATCGCAATATTGTCCGGTTACTAGGATTTCTGCATAATGACAGTGACATCATGATAGTATACGAGTATATGAACAATGCTAGCCTTGGAGAAGCCTTGCATGGCAAACAAGAAAGAGGATTACTAGTAGATTGGGTTTCAAGATATAATGTAGCTCTTGGGGTTGCTCAAGGTCTTGCTTACCTCCACCATGACTGTCACCCACCGGTCATTCATCGTGACATCAAGTCTAATAACATATTGCTTGATGGAAATCTTGAGGCAAGAATTGCTGATTTTGGACTGGCCAGGATGATGATTCGCAAGAATGAGACTGTTTCTATGGTGGCTGGATCCTATGGTTACATTGCCCCTGGTAAGTTTCATTTGATTGCTTAGACTGAGCACTCAAGTTCATTTAACCAATGAAAAAACTGTTTCTTTTCCCTGGCAGAATACGGATACACCTTGAAGGTTGATGAAAAGATTGACATTTACAGCTATGGAGTAGTTTTATTGGAACTTCTAACTGGAAAGCAACCGTTGGACCCTGAATTTGGAGAGTCTGTCGACATTGTTGTATGGATTAGAAGAAAGATTAGAGACAACAGATCATTAGAGGAAGTACTAGACCCCAATGTAGGAAGTTGCAAACATGTTCAAGAAGAGATGCTATTAGTCCTTAGGGTAGCACTTCTCTGCACGGCCAAGCTTCCCAAGGATAGACCTTCAATGAGGGACGTACTAACAATGCTTGGAGAGGCAAAGCCAAGAAGAAAAAGTAGCAGCAACAGCAGTGGATACGATTGTAACAAGGAGAAGCCGGCGCCAGTTTTTAGCACATCACCCGTAAATGGCCTTCTGTAGAGCATACATGAGTTCTCCCACTATTTGCTTCTTCGTTCTTATTTTGTATGTAGCCGTGCTTAATGTCTATAATCAAAATCCTCAAAAGTGTCCTGCAGAATCTCGATGAACACATTCAACCTTCCGTTGTAACTAGTAAAGCAAGGTACATTTTCAGTAAATGTATCGACATTGATCCATTTTAATTTTCTAGTTTAGGCACATGCTCGGAGAGCTATAACTCACATTTTTCTCACTGCTGGACATTCCTTAGTAGCCTTATTTGGCAACTTAAATATTTCAGTATTCATCCGCTGCACTTACATCTCTTCTAGTTGTCTGTCTTGTTCTGACACATCTTTCATAAGCAAAACTACCTCCG
Organism: Erythroxylum rufum; assembly: GCA_027478365.1. Classification (NCBI taxonomy): domain Eukaryota; kingdom Viridiplantae; phylum Streptophyta; class Magnoliopsida; order Malpighiales; family Erythroxylaceae; genus Erythroxylum; species Erythroxylum rufum. Next base: position 23,002,923 of record JANIHZ010000009.1, on the reverse strand, counting down.
TTGTTCGGCAGTCCTCTCTTGTAATCTTGGACCATTCAATCCAAAGGTAAGTATAAAGGAGTAAAATCATTTCAAATCTTCTAACATTTGTTTCCCAAGCCGCCCAGTAGCCTCAGGCATCCTCATGATTCTAAGTCTCATAACCAAGATAAGGAACAAACTAGATGCAAAATGTGAATCTGAAAGTAAGAAGAAAATCAAGTTTTCTGTCAAGCCATACCTATGGCTCGTCTGACGCTCTAAAGAAAAGGAGTTCTATATAAATATAGCAAAAGTTGAATATAAATATACCCAAGGCATCAATTCAACTAGAGCTACATGAACATATCAAACTTTTACTTCAAAATTTACTTGATACGTATGATCAACTCATCATCAACTTAGCCAATAATCTTCTTACAGACTATCTAGTCTATGATGACACTACAATTACAGTTATGAAGAAAGAAAGTAGGCACAAGAATAAGGAAGATATGTAGCCTAGTTCACAATAATTTGAATCCTTGACAATGAAAAAAAGAAGATTGAAAGAACGTGATCTAAGTGAAAGCCAAAATTATGGCAGATCAAAATCAAGAAGGAAGAAGAATTTAACATATTACAATTTTGGTATTAAAAAAAAGGGTCATTTGAGATAGGATTATTAAAATTTAAATAAAAAAAATTCAGTCCTCAAAGAAATTCTACAAGTACTTCAGATGATGGAAATGCTCTATATTGTGAAGCAGCAACAACAATTGAAAGTAGAAAGTCACCATCTAATGTATGGCTCTTCGACTCAGGAGCTACCTTTCACATGACCTCTTGAAAATAATAGTTCCATCAATATGAACTAACCTCAAGAGTATATGCGTAAATTTATGATGATTATACTTTAAAGTTTGTTATTATTTGAAAAATTAAGTTAAAGATATATGATGGTACAATTTATACTCTTCAAGATGTGCGATATGTGAAGTTTGAAGAAGAATTTGTTATCTCCAAAACAACTAGATGATTTTAGGTATAAAAATAAAAAATTTTAAACTTGTACAAGTTAGAATCGAGAGAAGATAGGTGTAAACTTGTACAAGTTAAAGTGAGACTCATTCTAAAAGTAAAAATGATTCGTAGTCTAAGTGAAAGATCTTCAATGTTATGGCATAAAAAATTTGGACATATAAAAACAAGGAATAAAGATCCTTTCTAACAAAAGCTATTCCATGGACTTAAAAAGGTATCACTACCTTTTTGTGCGCATTATGTTATAAGTACGTATTATTGTATAAAATTTAACATATCAAATTCAAGAAGTAAGGTCTTTATTAAATTAGCTCACTATGATGTGTGGCAAGTACCAATTCCGTTCCTAGAAGTAGCAAAGTACTTTTTTCTCTTTCATTGATGATTATTGTAGGAGGTGTTAGATATGCCCTTATAAGAGAAAAACATATGTTTTCTTAGTCTTTAAAGTGCATATTAAACTTGACTATAAAAAAAAGATAAAGTGCTTAAGGACAAATAATTTAGGAATATGCACTGATAATGAATTTTATACATTATATAAACAAGAAGACATAAAAAAGTAGCTCACTATTGCATACATTCATAAAATAGAGTGACAAAGTTGATGAACATAATCTATTAGAAAGAACAAGAGCATTTTTGAGAATTGCAAGCCTAGACAAGGTCGTCTGAGTAAAAGTAGTCAATATTATATATTTTGTGTTGAATCGAATTCCATCAACTAAAATTGAGTTAAAAACACAAATAAAGATGGAGATTGAGAAGCTGGTGGATTATTCTAACCTTCATTATGTGATTTATATATTCAATAAAAAATAATACTAAAGTTCACTAAGTATGCCTATTGCTCTTATAATATAGCCTAGGTGAATACAAATGTTGTTTCCATGAGAATTACAAGTACTATGATGTATGACAGACATACATCAATTTTGGCACTATTTTGATAGTATATTACTTGCATTATGAATGATTTGACACTTAATTTAAGAAGTATTATTATTTCATGTCATATTTTTGCCTATCTATAGAAAAGAAACAAAATTGAAGAAAAATTGGATTGAATTAAAGTAAATTTGTAAGAATTAGAGAAGGACCATGAACATGGCATTATATGTTGGCCCCCGATTTCTTTTCTTATTGAATAAGCATGATTTTAGTTTATTTTTGAGGTTTTGCTTTATTAAAATTTTCTTGTTTGGAGTTTAATTGGCATGTTAATGATTTGAGCATTTAATGCTTAGATTGATGGAATAAGGAGTATTAAATGGAGAATTAAGATTAAGTTAGAGTATAGTATGGTGTAAGTTAAATTGAATAAGTAAAATGTATAAGGGCAAAATAGGAAGACCACTTAAGGATTAAAGGCATAAGGCATTATATGGAGGGGCAAAAAAGACTTTGTATGATTGGTAAGAGTGGGAATTAGAAGAAGAAAAATAAAAAGAAGAGTGAAAGAAGGGAGTGTCGTGGAAGAGAGGAAGAAGAAGAGAAAACTAGGGTTTTGGGATTCTTGGAGATTTTGAAGATTTTGAGGCTAAAGCAAGTAAGTATGAGTTAATTTCATCTTGTCTTGGTTAGATGAAGCTTAAATAATAGCTTAATATGTGTGTGAAGTTGTTAATGAATGAAGTAGGAAAGTTGTTGAACAATGGTTTAATCTTTTAGGGTTAATGTTTATATTGTGTTTTGATATTGATTTTGGGTTGGAATGAGCTTAGAAATGAAGTAAGAATGATGTTTTAGGGTTAAGATGGGTTGTATTCGAAAGATTGGAGGTGTATAGGTGAAAAATGCTAAGAAAACATGTTTTCGAACGTTTCTGGGTTTGCAGGTCGCGACCTGCAGTTGCACACGTCGCGACGTGCATCAGTTTTCTCGTCGCGATGTGCACCAGCTCCTCATCGTGGCAAGTGTCCAGTTTCCAGCACTGAGTGACTCAGTGGGTGATCTTCATCAGGAAGTAGCATTTCTATGGGTTACTATTGAGCAAGATCTCAAGACGATCCGCACTGACATGAAACATATGTTTTCTGAAATTATGAAGCGTCTTCATTGAACTTTTTGATTAATAACAAATAAGGGGAGAAGAGAAGAAGATAGAAAGAATATGAGGAGAACATGAAAAGAAGAAGATAGAAAACTTTTGTACCTTTGTATATCATATATGCATTTCGTATATCATATATGCATTTGCATTTCTTATGTTTTTTGTCTCATTAATCGTCTGAATATTATTCGTCTATTCATCTGAATATCATTTTATCTTTCTAAAATTATGATTATTTGTTATCATAAAAAAGGGGGAGATTGTTAAGTCAAGAAGGCTTCACTTCTATTAATTTTGATGGCAATCAAATAATAATAATCTTGGAAATGTATGAACTATTTTGATAAGTTTATTAAGTGTGCAGAAAAATGTAAGTACCACTTAGTCATCCCAGACGATATGTCAGCAATAGATGATACATGTCATCACAGACGAAGCGCAAACAACAGACGAAGCACAAACAATAGACGAAGCGACAATATTAGACGATATAAAAAAGAAGATACTCTAGAACGTCAGACAGTTAGTTACTTGGAGTCAGTTACAAGACTCAACTAAATAACGGTTTCTAGAAGATTAAAGAAGCAGTTTCTCAAAAAGAAAGTTGGATACTTTGGCTATAAATACTAGTACTAATCGAAGGCTAACATAACGTTTTTACAAGAGAGAAAATCCTGATTGTACAATACTTAGAATAAATTCTGTATTCAAAGTGCGAAATAAGAGAGCATATACTACTGTAACGTAAATCTCAAAATATCCTTCTTAGAGAGAGAAAGAAAAGGCTAGAGCCTGGAGAGGCTAAGATAGCAGAAAGAATACTTTGTGAAAGAGACCTGAAGAGGCTCTG
>JANIHZ010000009.1:22893190-22911468 GCA_027478365.1 Erythroxylum rufum | reverse complement strand
TCAAATATGAATTAAAGTGAGTATTTTAATCATTTTTGTATCAATAATCGCTAAGTGAAAATAATTAAAAATATCAACAATTAAGCACATATCAGTAGGTTTTTGCATTATATTCTAGATGCAAATAACTTTTTAAAAGCAAATAATAGGAAGAGCCCAAAAAGCAATAGTAGCAAATGAAGAAACAGAGAAGCATTTAAAACAGGATGAAGAAATCAGAGCACAGAAGACATAGAGATGCAAAAGATATAGAAGATGTTGAGCCTGTTTCTAAAAAAACCTGTCTTAAAAGCATACAAAAACGTCGTTTTTTTGTTGTTGTTAATGTAGTTTTATTATTTTTGAAAACAAAAAATAATCACAAGACACAATCAAACACGATGTTAGGCATTGTTTCCCTTTTTACGAAAATGATAAAAATAAACGGAAGAAAAAATTGGAACCAAATAGGCCCTAAACTTTCTTTTCTATCCATCCAAATCCTACATTTCTAAAATTAGACATTATACTTGTATATGCTACATATATCTATCTTGCCCTTTATATTTATTTACTAATAAAACAATTCCCTTCACTAATTTGTTTTCCTCTTAGCATCCTTGATTCTTATATTTCTTATTAACTACATACAATGTTTTTTTTACCCTATCTTTTATAGTTTTAAGATTCTATATATTTAATATTTTGTTTATATTAAAAAAACATTGGTTGATTATGGAAGAATTATACTTTTAGAAACTTTCCAAAATGTAAAGTATGAAACTTAACAATTATATTATTTAAAAATAGAAATAAAAATAAGGATAAAATGTGAATCTTTTTAGTATTTCATAATTAATACAAATGTTTATCCAATATTTTTACTAAATGCAATCACGTATGCTAAAATCAAATTACCAATTAGTGATTAACATCGACTATTTTCTTATAATAAATTATCTTCTAATTGTGATTATTCTCAATTGATACACAATTTAAAAGTTAAAAGTAATAAGACCATTATCAATTTTTTGCTTTATATGAGTAAAATGTAAAGTAATTTTTCTTCCAATTATTTGCAAAATTTAATGTAAAATAATCTTAATTAATTCAAAAAAGGGTCTTTACTGTACAAAAACATGGTTTAGTTATTATCACCTATGTAGAGTTTATATTAATAAAGTCATCTTAAATCATTAAAAGTTGATAATGAAAATTTTCGAGATCTTCATCGCCTATCAAGCTGCTGATCGTCACGTAGATGTTATCTATTAGAGCCAAAGAAATGGTGTTCTTGTGAAACAGGACTACTTAGTTTTGATAGGAGCCAAAGGAGGCGAGAAGGTGCAGAATATCTCTATCAAGTTGCACCCAAAAGGATGGAGACAAACTAATTATCATAATGTCATTCTTAATGGGCTTGAAATCTTCAAATTGAGCAGTTCAAACAACCTCAGCGTACCAAACCCTGACTCGCCTCCAATGAGTCCACCTATTGAGGACAAGCAGTACGGTTTTGTGGGCTATCTTGGATATTATGTTGCAGCCAAGTTTACGTTGATTTATTGATCCATACATTGCTGTTGCATTTTTTTTTCTTATGTAATTTTTGTGGGTTGTCCTGGTTATTGATTGGTTAGTCATGGCAGCTGATTTTTTTGGTATTTTCCTGTTCCTTTGGTGACTGCTTTTACTGTCAATGAAGTGGTAATTTTAAGCTGTTGATTGTGAGTTATTATGTACGAAAAATTCCAGCAACTGTCATGAAATTTGCAACTATTTTTTTTTCAACGTTTTGGTGAAGAAACGTTTATTTTGTTGGTGATTTTTCCAAATTAGGGAGCTGTGTTTTTCTGTCTATTGTGAGGGATTTTTGTGCTATAAATGATAGTGGTTTTTATGTGAAAAATTTCCAGCAAACTTGGTGATTTTGCAGTTCTTCATGTATGACGTTTCGGTGATGAAACATTGGTTGATTTGAGATATTTTGTGGCTGCTATGCGTAAGATGTTCTAGTGACGATATTGAAGCTTCACAACAGATCTTTCGATGGTCAACTTCTTGTTCTTTCATTGACGAAGCTACATTGTTAGGGGAGTTGTTTTCTTTCTCAAGTGCCTTTGCTTGTATTCTTTATTATTTCAATCACTTGAGTTATTTTATTATCATCTTTTATTTTCGAACATTGTTGAAAAAATTCTCTATTGAGGTTAGCACGAGATGGTTATCTTATTGGGTGTGAAATACTTTCACAAGTTGAGTGGATCGCTCAGTAAGGCCTTGTATTAAACTATTGTCATTAGTGAAAGTATTAAGCTGGGTGAGGGCCTGGTAGATGTAGGTAAGGTGTGCCGAACTGTGTTAACAAATTTTATGTATTAATTTTTTATTTGCGTTTGTGTGTTTAATCTTCTATTTTTAATTGTACTAGATTTTGTGAAACTGCTACACCCCTTCAGAAACTTTCAATTTCAAAACAATTATACAACTGATGGTATTAATGATTACTAGGGTAAATAAAAAAACTCAAGTTTTGCTCAATTTTATAATTACGTTCTGAATTTTTTTAAAAATGCAATTAAATACTTAAACTTTCAATTTTTTCAATTCTAGCCCATTGTTATTAACTCTGTTAAGTTTGCTGATGTGACTTGACATGTATTTTAGAAATCCTAAACATTTATTCACATCATATCAAACTAAACTAACTAATAAAGATTAATTAAACTACGTCCTTTAATTAGTTTAATTAAACTAACTAATTGAACATAATTAAAACTACTTCGTAATTTGGGAATGAAATCCCTGAATCAAAGACGAAGCCCTTAGTTCTCACATAAACTTCGGTGTCGAGACTTTGGTCTCTTCTATGACACTTCAATGTCGAGACTTTGGTCTCTTCTATACAAGTCTCGTTACTCGCTTCTGTAAATGGAATTAACAGTCATCTGGTTTTGTATTCTGATATCTGTTTGATTCTGACATAAGCTAAATTATGTTTTGATTTTGAAGGGTTTATAACCTCCTGCGTTATGCAGTTCTGTTAATTATAAAATATGTTCTGAAATGCATTATGTCTGATTTATTGTTAAAGAAATCATTTAATATAGATTAGTTATTACTCACTAAGCTATATGCTTAGCACGGTGGATTTGCCCCGTGTAGGTTCAGAGTGAAGATTATAAGGACTGGGACGAGTCAACCGCAATGGCCAATGGAGTCTGAGTCTTGTTTTGTTAAAAATGTATTTGGAGTTTGTTTTGGGCTTGTATATAAAGTGTATGATTCTGAATTGTTGAAAGTTTTTGTAATAACTATGTTTCAAGCTAGTTTCCATTTTTGGAACAAATTTGTATTAAGCTTTTGTGATATAATGTATGTTTGTTTAAGGTTTTGGAAATGCATGTATGAAATATTTTGTATATTTTGGAATGTTTATTTTTGAATGCTATTCTTCTGTGAAATGTTTCGGTTTGTTTGTATTGTCTTATGGGCATCCACATATCCTCCCAAGGGGTATTAGGGTGCGACATCTACTATCAAACCTCATGGCTTGTATACCCCTTTACATGTGCCTACTGAACCGTGGGTTGATTTTTCTATGGACTTTGTTTTAGGCTTGCTTAAGACAAAGAGGGGTTTTGATAGCATCTTTGTTGTGATTGATCAATTTAGTAAGATGACGCATTTCATTGCATGCTATAAGACTGATGATATTGTGCATGTTGCTGACTTATTTTTCAGAGATGTTGTTAGATTGCATGGCATTCCTGGGTCTATTGTGTTTGACAGGGATGCTAAGTTTTTGAGCCATTTTTGGCGAATGTTGGGGGGCAAGTTAGGTACAAATTTGCTCTATTCTACTACTTGTCATCCACAGACAGATGGACAGACTGAGATAGTTAATAGGACCTTGGGTACCTTGTTGCGTACTATAGTGGGTAAGAATTTGAAAACTTGGGTTGAATATTTTCCATTTATTGAATTTTCATATAATAGGAGTGTGCATTCTACCACAGGTTTTTCACCTTTTGAGCTTGTCTACAGTTTTAATCCTTTGACTATTTTGGATTTGGTGCCTTTACCCTTGCATGAGTTGTCTAGTACAGATGGCAAAAGGAAAGCTGAGATGGTCAAGGAGTTGCAAGAGAAGGCAAGATAGCATATTGAGTAGAGGAATAAGGTATATGCAAAGCAAGCCAACAAGGGGCAAAAAATGGTGACCTTTGAACCTGGTGATTGGGTTTGGGTGCATCTGAGGAAGGAGAGGTTTCCTACCTAAAGGAAATCCGAGTTGGATCCTAGGGGTAATAGTCCATTCCAGGTGTTGGCGCGGATTAATGACAACGCCTATAAAATTGATCTTCCGGGTAAGTATAATGCGTATGATACTTTTAATGTTGCTGATCTTTCTCCTTTTAATATGGATTCAGATTCAAGGATGAATCTTCTTGAGGAGGGAGGGACTAATGTGAGTGGGACTATGGACCATCGAGCAGGAGCAGGCAGAGAGCTAGCCATGCCAGAAGGCCCCATGACCAAAGCTAGGTCCAAGAGACTTAAAGAGGCACTTTATACGCATGTGGGCTTTTATCTTGAGAGGATGGCGAGCTCCAAGCCTATTGGAAGAGAGTTTAATGGAATTGAGCTCAAACTAATCTATTTAACTCAAATCCTTGGACAGGATACACTTGGAGCTTGAAGACAAGAAAACTTGGGCTATTTTAATGCTTCATCACTTAAGCCCAAGGAGTGTTTGGTGCGCCACTTATTTTATTAGTGGGAGTGGCCTATTTAATTCACTTAAGTCCAAGAGCATATGGATCCAGTAGTGGCGCTACACATCAGACTTATTTATTTAGTTTTTGGACTTTGTTTTATTTTGGGCTTCCATGTATTTTTAGCCAACATTTTATTATTTAAGCTAGGTATAAATATGTGTCTTTAGGTCACATTTGTGCAACTTTTAGATCATAATTGCTAGGGTGTCGTTGGCTTCAATAGGGAGAAACATTATTCTCTTGTTCTTGTTACCTTTCGAACTATCTTTCACTTATCAATTGCTTTCCCAATTGTGGCGTGTCAATTGTTCGTTTCTCTTGGTTTTATTTTGATCATCGGGATTGCTTGGAACAAGTTTCTAAGAGGTTTCGTAGAAATCAAACCTTGCGTATCCTTATTTTCTTGATTGTTGAATTCGAAATTTCTATCCTTTTTAATTCCTCAAGGTCGAAAACACACCAAAAACAAAACACCCATCGAAAACATCATCAAATCGACATCAATCCTTCCGTGGTGCACGTTATTTTGTCCCTTTACTCCAGTCAATGCTTCCCTGTTCACAATAACTTCAGTACTCGCTTCAATTTATTGTTGTTGTCCTCTCTCCTTATCAGGATTTATCTCTTTAATTGATCGCGCATAGACTCTTGTTTGTTCATGCACTTCTACCTCTACCCCCTGATTGGGCAGATTCATAGAATCTCCATTCGCAGTAATTTCAACTTTGTCTATGGCGTTAGCATTTTGTATATCTTTCGTACCCCCAGCATTTATAGGATCCTTCATCTATTTCTTTTTAGTCCTTTCTACGGATTTGCATTCAAAAGGGTTGAGACCAAATTGTTTGCAATAGCAGCAGTAGCTAGGTAAAGTTTCTGAAATAACCATTTGTGTGTATCGGGCACCCCCAGGCATCTTCACATCAAAACTTGTCACCGACTTCCTTGATACATCAACTTCTACTAATATTCTAGCATAACCAATACATGATTTTTTACTAATGATCTTGTCTGTGCATAGTAGTTTTCTAATTCGAGATCCTAGTTTCGACAGCCCTCTCTCATTCCACAACTCCAAGGGAATGTTACGGAATTGTAGCCAAATAGGAACTTCCATAAAGTCTTGATAATGAAAGGCAAAGCCTTGGGAGAGTCGTTTAAGTAGCAAAGTCTTCCCATAAAGCACATACGGTCCCCCTGCTAGCAAATTAGTACTATCTTCTTCTGTATCAAATTGGAAAATTATCAATTCTTGATCATACGGTAGGATTTTACATTAAACATCCCATTTAGCAATTAATCCTTCGAGTTCCTTCATTCCTGGAAATCTCCCCGTGAAGCACTCCACATCTGTATTATCATCATCAGAAGTGGATGACTCCTTATCCTCTATTTCTTTATCAGCTCCACCTTTGCTCACCCCACCAGTACCCACATTTGTAGTTTTGCTCCGTAACCCACCTTCACTGTTCTCAGTACCCAAATTCCTATACTACATCGTCTCTTTGCGTATACTTACCCTATTCTCACCAGCTCCAACATCCTTGTCCTATCTACAAGCCGTAGCATTGTGCGCCACCGCCATCTTCATCGTCGAATGGTTATGTGCCCTAGTCTCCTCAACTCCTAGATGCCTTCCTTGCAATTTTACTCTTATTACACCCGCTCTGCTTGCTCCATCAGCCACATTCATTTCCTGTCTACCCTCCACAATATTTTACGCACTAACCACCTTTATCGATGAATGACCGTCCGCCTTAATCTCCTATACTTCATTATCTACACTGCCTTGTGTGTTCATAGAAAGCTCTCGGGATCCCGCCATCTACAGGCCCAGAACACAGTCAGCAGTAATATCCCGTCCTTTATGTGGCGTCTTCTTCCTCTTACCCACGATCCAATATACCGAGAAACCCAGGCAAAATTTTTACCCTAAAAATGAATCTTAATTACTTCAGACTGTCAGGTGTGACCAGCAAACGTAATCCAAACTCACTAAGTAGCAAAGAATTAATCGAGAAAAAGAGTGTAGTCAAGTTGTATAGTGTGCAATACCTAGGGAAAAAATCGCCTAAGGTGAGAGAACCCACATACGCACATACTTCTTGTTGATGTAGAATAAGGACTAATATGAGCCCTTCCATATTTAGCAATGTTAACAGTAGAATAAATCACATGCTATATTTATAATAAATTAAAGTGTTAATTATAAAAAAATCTCAAACTTTGCTCAATTTTTCATTTATAGCTAGAACTTCAAAAAGTGATAATAAAATGCTCAAAATTTTAATTCTTTTCAATTCTAATTTGAACTTTAAAAAGTATCAATAAAATGCTTAAAACTTTTATTTTTTTCAATTCTAGCCCAACATTAGCGTCTACGTTAAGTTACTAATGAAATGATGTTGTTGTTAAAAATGAAATTCCTAAATTAATTTACGCAGCTTCAACCTTTCGTTATCTGTTTGTTCTCCTAATGACCTCAGTCATTTGTTTTCTATTTGTTCTTCTGATACTCCAAACTACTCTCGTATTGTAGCATGTTGCATTAGTAAGCTCTTTGTTTTCAGCTCATTCTCCTGATGTCCTTAGCGTGAGAGTGTCGGGGCTATGTAATCTGAAAATTGAAAGGTGAGGACGTCAAGAGAATAAACTAAAAACGAAGAAAAAAATTGAAATAAAAATGTGAGGTTGTCGAGGCTGCATAATCTGATTTAAGTAATTTTTAAACAATAATATTGTTTTAATTATGTGATTAAACCACATTTCTAAAACATGTGGTAAACCACGTCAGCAAATTTAGTAAAGATACTAACGTTGGGCTAAAATTGAAAAAAAAAAGTTTGAGCATTTAATTGTCACTTTTTGAAGTTCAGACTATAATTAAAAAAATTAAAAATTTGAGCATTCTATTGTCACTTTTTAATGTTCGGGATATAATTGAAAAACTAAGCAAAGTTTGGGTTTTTTTGTAATTAATCCTAAATTAAAACAAATATAATTTATATTTTTAATCATTATTATAAAATTAAGTAAATTTTTAAATTTTAAAAATAAATATGTAAACTATTTCATATCCTCCATCCCGTTTATTAAAATTAAATAATGATCTATTTTAAGTTTATAAAGACTGCAAGGTAAAGATTGCCAGAGAGGTCCTGTGGTCCTTTCTAAGTATAAAAATTGTTAGAAAGTATTAAGTATCTTAAGGCGTATTTGGTTTAAGTACGAATGAGCTTCTTCTAAATTATTTTGGATAATTTTGAAGTTGATAATATAATTGTTCAAAAATCTGTAGTTTGTGAGTTTTTAACAATTATACCTTATAATTTAGAGATTTTAACCTAATTAATTTAATAAAATAAAATTTTAAATTTCTTTTTAAAATGTAATTTATTAAATTAAAAAGTCAATTACACTTGTTGTCCTTAATTACTTGTAATTTCTTCTTTTGTCTTTTTCTTTTTCTCCTTTTAATCTAGTTTTCTTTTTCTTAATCTCTTTTTTTCTTCTTCTTTTCTCTCTTTCTGTCATTCTCTCGTTTTCTTTCCCTCATTTTATGTTCAAGTGAGTTGCTTCGTTTTACTTTGAAAACATAATTGCCTTACCTAAATAAAAAAACTGAATCACTTTGATCATTTTTATTCTAGGTGACTTGTCTCACTAAATAGTGGGATTTATTTCATTGCTTTTGAACATCTATGTTACAAAGCATATAGACCAATTGAATGTATAATTGGGTTCTGCAGATTATATTTATGCCGTTTTATTATCCTCAACTCGAACTTCTCTTTTGAAGAGTGCTATGCATCATCTGGGGTGAGCTTTGATAACTAGAAAACATAAAGCTCTTTTTCTTTCCTCAACCATTTTCTTTTGCTGACTTGTAATTTCTTTGCTTTCAATTTCATGTTGGGACATCTTACAATACGACCGCATAAATATACTTAAATATTCACTACACAGCAAAGACAAGAATTTGTTATCAGGTTAACAAAAATATGAGAATTTTGTTTCTTCCTTGTAATTATAAAGCATGTCCATGGAGACCATTAAGATTTGTGAGCATTAGCTCTACTGTGATTATATGCTGAAACGAAAATTCAATTAAAAATATGGTCAACATACCTCATATGGGGAAAGAAAAGGGGTTTTCTTGAAAGATTAAACAAATATGTCCAACGTATGACAACCTATATTCTTTCAAGGGTCATGAAAACGTACTTGATGGATGCTACTTCTAGTGTTAATTAGCTAAGGTGTAAAATGACAAGAAAATGATGATGTTTGTTATGTAGTGTTTATAATTCTACGTCAAGAATGTTGCTACGTACATGGAGGGAGTAATGAGGAAATAAGACTTGCTTATGGCAGTGAAGGCTATATCTTATCAGTTTGTTGCAAGAACGTTTTCTAACAGACTGGTGATTGGGGTTATTTATGAGTTGTGCAAATGTTTTACGAAGACCAACAGGAGAAGAAGAAAGAGATACGAAATGGAGACTTATAAATAAATTAAATAAAAAAAAGGTTCCAACATTTATAAATAAATTAAATTTAATATTTTTTGAAAGAGCACAAGTTCATAAAAATAATAAAAATATTTTACTTGTAAGAGAGGTTTAAAATTCTTATCAGAATAAGATCAAAATTTAATATTTTTTAAATATGAGAGTTATAATTGTTACCTTAAAATATTAGAATTAAAATTGTTAACTGGTATAAAAAAAGTGACCCTTGTATGATGCACAACTAAGTGTACTAACATACTTGCAGAGACAATGTTCCAGCTTTGTGTTTGTAAAGTGTGTCACAGACAGTTATGGTTTTATCTGAAACAAAGCCATAAATATTAAGTACACAAAAGCAACTGCAAGTGGGGGAAGATATTATTACTTTGAAGTAAGCATTTGTTTGCCCCACTACTACCCCTCACTGCACAGCAGTCGGCTGTCAAATAATTTATTACATCTCAGCAAAAATTATAAATGTGGATCCTATTCTGGTGAACATAATCAAATTATTATCCAAATTTTGCCTTCTGCTGATCCTTAAGCAAGTCTTGGATACACTTAAATAAAAGTTTCAATCAGATAAGCTTATGCATGTTTCATAGGCAATAGGTGTTACCTAGCGCTCTTTCATGCAATACAATGGAAATTTGTCAGAACGATAAATGATCGACAGCGTTTGCAACTAATTACTGACCCTAGGAAATGGTTTTTGCAGGTCATGTATGGAGGAGTGGGTGATATACCTGAATGCAGGCCAAATGTTAGTGCATGATTCCATGGTCCAACCAACTGAAATTCTAGCGGACCAATGTCATGAGCATCAGAGTCCATAGACACACATACTAACAGGGAATCAGATTTTGCTACTAAGATACCAAACAATAAATCGGGTAAGTAACTGAATCATTCGAAAGTGTCTCAAGTCCTGATCTGGCGGGTTGTGGCCTGCTCAGGTCTTCGGGTGCCGGGGAAAAAAAACAATAAAAAAGAAATACAACTGATATTTTTCCTGTACAAAATGTTTGGTGACAAGTTTATGAAATCAAACTCCCATGATTAATTTGACAACACTTCCTTTGAACTTTTTGTGTCGAATTCGAACAATAAAATCAAAATCAGATAGTTCACTTGCTAACATTTTATCAGCACAAAATATCGAGTGCTATCAGAAGTTACACCTTGAGATGCAGTTTACGCACAAATACCTAGAACTCAAAGATGTAAAATTAACCATCTAAACCCCCATGCCATCTATTGTCTCCATCCTCGTCCCTACACAGCTACCACTACACCCCCATGTATCGAAAACAAAAAGAACCTATGTAGGTTCTGAGTATACATGACACAGAGAAAGAGAAGCGAAATAAGAAAAGGAGAAACATAAAAGAAAGAGCGCACAGAAGCCCCGTTAGTTCAGTAGTAATTCCCATAATAAGGCTGTGGAACGGAAGCTGGCTGCTGTGCAGGAGTTAATGTTGCCACAGCAGCTGGTTGTGCATAACTTTGTTGTGGGAAGGCCTGCTGATATCATAAATAAGCCATCAGTTACCAAATTACACAATCAAGCAAAATGAATGTAGTTGAACAATTCCAATGCGTTCACAGAAAATGAATGAAACGTCTCATAGGGAAATATGATCAGGGAAAGCTAGCTAATAAAAATTTTGGAACACATATTACGGAACATTCTGTACCTGTGCAGTAGGGTATGTAGGAGGATAAGCACCATAGGCAGCAGTTTGTGCAGAAGACGTGGGAACTAGCGGAGTCGTATAGCTGCTTCCATAACCACTATAAGCACTATATTGAGCCTAGTACAACAAATAAAATAATCAATTTGTAGAATAAAAGATTAAAAAGTGTCATACTACTGAATTTCATATCTTCGTTTCGTGCAATATTAAATATGAGAATCCAACTATTCCTGTAACAGAATACAGTTGAAGATCTTCAAGTGACTAAGGAAAAGCAATAAACCTGCTGGCCGTATCCAGGAGCCCAATGTTGCACCTGTGTTTGTGTAGCAGGTGGCCATGTTTGAGGCTGCACATTGTAACTGGCTGCCCACTGGTTTTGGGCATTTGGATATGCACCAGTCATGGACTGGCCTGGTGAATGAGCATCAGAGTAAGACTTGGCCAGCTTTGCCTTATCTGAACTGAGGTAATCCTCTGCATGACGTTTTTTAAACTCTGACTTGCTCCTGTGAGGTACGAAGATCTTAGCATGACGATCTTCAGCCTTCTTGATGCTTTGTAAGTCTCCAAAATGCCCCAAGAACTGTGACCATATGCTTAAAAATGAGCAATCGGATCAATAACTCAGCTTTTAAAGACTAAATTCCACTTCATAATATTACATATACCTTAAAAGGGAGCCGTCACCTTTACCCACATTTAAATTCCACCTCATGAGAGGAATCACGTTTTTACTATGTCACAATAACATATATAACGTAGAATGTACAGATCAGGCAAAAATCAATCTGGAATATGGATACCAGCTCCATATAAATACAAGTTCATAAGGGAACAAAAAATAGATAGAAATAAAATAAAAGGAATAGGCTAACCTCCAAGAAAATGCAAGATAGCTCTTCTCTTTCAGCAGCACTTGCAGCATTCAGGCTATCAAAGTTGGGCACAATGAATTTCTCAACCAATGAGTCTAAATAATCAATTCTCTTAGGAAGTGACTGAATTGTCTCAAAATGTATAATGGCCTGCTTGGTGTACACAAAAGGCTGAGTATTAGCTCCAAGAAATCACATTAAAAATAGATTTGAGATAAGATTGTAATTGTTTAATCACACACAAAAAATTAAACAACACAGAGATAGAAGGAAGGAGGCAGACCTCAAGAAGAGGTTTTGATAGTGGAACGTTTTCAAGAGCTTCAACTAGAATGTCTCTAGCCTTTTCAGCATTACCAGAAACCTGGAAACACACATAATAAAACTCTTAAAGGGTAGTGCCCATTAACAACTGATATTTTAAAGAGACATCAATTACAAATGTAAAACAGAATCATTGCAATACTGCTCAATACCATGTCTACCTTGAACTAGGCATTTTCTTGCCCACAACAATTACAGAGGGGGAACTACATGGAAAAGCCAGCTTTTTCTTGGGAACTTATCAAAATCAAGAGACCAAGCAATTTCTAGAAAAAGAAATCCAATATACAACATAATCCATCACTAGAAGCAGGATACTATTTCTTTTTGAGTTAGCGTCTCATTGATTTAGTAGAAGCGTAAACAGATGCAAGCAAACTAAGTTGTACAAGCGTATCCAGGAACAATCAAATTCTTGAGTATTACCAAACTACACTAGTAAGATAGTCCTACATTGAACTTTTTAGAATTGTCAGTAACTAATTCAGATTCCAGAGATTTTCAAAATCATCAGCCAAAAGATTCTAGCATAACAATCACACATAAAAACATGTGCAAAACTTACCAAGTGGAGAAATCGAGCATATTGTGCATACAACATTGGTAAGGTCAGTGAATGTTCTTTTCCTTTCTCAATGGCTATGGCCTGCTCATATAAAGAGAAAGCATCTTCATGGTTTCCCTGTAATATTAAAAAGGCAGTCAATTCAAACGATGATACAAGCACATCAAAATTTAAACCTCATAATGACTTGTAAATCCTACTAACCAGTCGATGTTCCATGTCTGCATGCTTGATAATTGCTTCAAGAAGACCAGGTGCAATTTCAGCATGTACACGTTGGTAAGAAGCTCTAGCACTTGGTATATCCCCACTCTGCTCTCTGAAGCGAGCAGCAAAGAGATGAATCTCGGGTTGTCTCTGTTAAGTTTTTGAGATCAGAAAATTAACTTGTAAAACTGAACAATACACATGTCAAAAATGAAAGGGTACTGCTTTCTATCCTCAAGCATATATCAAAATTTAGAATCAGTCTACTAGGTGCCTACATTTCATTTAGCTATAAGATAATTCAACAACTGTAACAGTAACATGAAGACATACGGATGTATACCCAAAAAACGTCCTAACTGAGACTAAAAAATTAAATCTATTCTTAAGGGAAGGGAAAAAATAACATAGCAGACGAAAAATGCCTTTGGTCCAATCACACGATTATCACTATTGAAAAAGTACTCTGCAACAGCCTCTCTACTGCAATTTCCTAGATCTCTTATGATTGTTGGTTGTCTAAAATCATCTCAATTAAAGGCTTCATCCCTCACAATCTTTTCCGCATGAGAATTACACTTCTTTTTCCACTTGATTGTATTTTTCAGCAGAAATTCCCAAAAAGGAAAACTTAAGCACATTGGCAGAATACAACACTGAAACATTTAACCCATAATCCATCATACCTTGACAAAGACTTGTGTAGCCCGAGCAAGTGCATTATTTGCAAGATCCATAGTTCCACAGGCTTCCATGCACAAGACATACCGTATCCAATACTCAGGATAATTGGCACATGCAATTAGGCATCTTTCATACAACTTCACCACCTAATCCGCAAAATCACAACTGTCAAGCACTAGTAGGTAAATTTGAAATGGAAAACACATTATCAGAAGGGAAACAAAATTGTTAAAATTGTATAATCGTCAATTACTGACATTGGTAAACGACCTAAAGCAATTTGATTTGAATTGAATTCGTGACGATCATAACAAAGCACAAAGGAGATATGCACAAGAAATACTCCATGGGGGAAGAGAAGGCCCCCCAAATATTAGGGACCCTTCTTTGCCTGACAGACAGATGGTTAGGAGACAAGAAGATACCTGCAGCATAACATATGAATTTTAAAAAGAATAAAATTTCAATGCATACATGAACCCAAAATTTCCACTGACAAATGAAGGTTTGAAGTACTTAGCCTCATAGAAACCAAATCGAGGGCCCATGCTTTAGTCTCAGTTCAATTTCCCGTTTAAAAAGGTTGCTTCATCCAAGGGTTAGCCAACAAACCATATGATGGGGCAGATATTACTTAAGTGTAAGTCAACGTACAAGAAAGAAAACTAAAAACTGCAAACCACATAGTGGTTATCGATGAATAGCCAACAAACTCAAATACCTTGTGGAGATCATCTTGTCTTTCTATAAAGTCCAGGTAGTTATGCCAATTCTCAAGTTCTGCCACATTGAGGGGCCGCATGTGAAAATAAGGCCTCCTAATAGCATTTTCAAAATCACATATCTTAGAATCGAACTCTTTAGCTTTCTTATACAGCTCTTCTCTGATGGTGATATACTTCTCCAACTCCTCTGCTTCTGTTAAGCCAGAACTTACAGGTTTAGAAGACTGCTCAGCACCATCTTGATGAATCTCTCCCTCATCTACTTGACTAGCAGCAGCAGCAGCAGCAGCAGCAGCTTCTTCACTAGTCCTTAATTCTGACAGAGGCCGACTAACCACAAAAGCCTTAAATCTGTCACATGGAGACAAGGATACATGTTTAGTTTTGACATATACCAAGCAACAGAATACAAGAATAACAGGTAGATACAAGAAAAGAACAACCCAACAGGGGAACATATGCAGTTACCCTTACCTGGTGAAATAGTCATCCAGCTGTTTACTTGGAAAATCTAATATCCTGGTGTAAATAGAGGCAATACGACTCCATTCTGAATGCATTTCTTCATATTCAATATATTTGTCCCATAGAGGGGAAGACAAATAATCTGTTCCAACATAAGCTAGTCCTCTCTCAAAAAGCCTGACTCAAAACAGAATATGAAACTATGTTATAGAAGAATCATTTAGATTAGAACAGCGAATGCCGACACATCCAACTGCGAGATGCATCACTTAGGTTGAAGGATAACAGATAATTCACTCTAACAGCATGACACTTCCAAATACTGCATTTACCTTCCTGATAAAAACCATACTATGCCTGAAAAGGATCACTGAGTGAGGCCATCTTAGCCCTTATCCGGATGAGATCTTCCCAGCAGCATTTTACATATTGATACACCTCAGAAGTCAATGACAGCCATAACTGATAAACAACTATTACTATGATCCAGACCTTTAGAAGAGGAAAGAAACTATGGTCTAAATAAAGCCAAAAAAACCAATTCACACCCGAAAATAATATGCAAACATTTATCCACAAAAGAGACCCGATATCAAGGTTCGCACTACTAAAAAAGTGATTCTAAAGCATTCCACCACACCTTTCACCATTAGTAACAAACCACCATTGCAGGCACCTTGAAAGGTGTCCAAAAGCAACAAAAATCACCAAATCCTTGTGGAAGCAGAAATTACAAATCATCATTCAAATAGATGCAAACTAATGACAACTGCATGCAAATAGCTAATACCTTCTAATAGTTTCTGGATCCCCATATGTGCTTATCGCAAATATGCAATAATGCAACCATATATCCACTGAATAGGTCACCCCAAGAACAGCACGTTCATACACCTCAACAACTTTGTCCATAGAACCAAGGCGAGCCTCATGATCTGCATACTTCTTCCAATAACCATAACACAATGGAAATTCAGCCAAAAAGGCATCATAAACTTTTCGGATTTTCAGAATCTTGTCCTGCATAAGAATGTACGGGAAGTTAGCCAAAGCAAGCATTGAGATTACAAACACATGTCTAAAAGAGCATAAATAAGCATTAAACACTAAACAACACTAAAAAAGAACCTATTGGCAATGAGAAATTGAAGTCACATGACCACTAGATGCTCGGTGTGTAACCATATATACTACTTTCAAGATTAATTAGGGTTGCAGGAAAAATGATTTCCCTTCCAATTATATCAGGAGGAGATAGTAGAGAAGTATATAAAGGCACTTTCATCTTCAATTGTGATTGAATTTCACTTCTTGCAGCCACATCTTTTGTTCTCTCCACTGCCATCAAGCCTTTTGGCTTTGAAACATCAATAATAGATGTTTGGACATCTCATCAGCCACTAAAAGTATACTTGTACAAACAGTAAACATGTTTCTCAAAAGATGTTTACAGAAGTAAAATTTGGCTTTAACACTTCCTTAACTTACACAGTTTAGTTAAACAGTTTCTCATTTCCATAATCCAGAAAGCTTAGATCCTCATGTGCCATTGTAAGTATATTTCTCAAGAACAAGCAGTAAATAATAAGGAAGTTGAAATGTCATACCCCAGCCACCTTCTCTGTCTCTTCTATCAATGCAGTCCAAGCATCAAAATCTAGAGAATTAGCCTTCACAATACTCCATAGGCGTTCCTCTTCAGCAGACAATGCTGGCAAGACACAAACAACAAAAACAATAAGGACTTGCATAACCACCTCAATCTCCTTCACAAGCACTACAGATATCCAAAATGACAGAGTTAACTAGAATATACTCTGCCACCGATAATTATATCATTGGACACAAACAATGGTAGGGCCAATAACAAAGAAAAATATTCAGGAATAAAGAATTTTATTAGAAAGAATAAACAAGTTTGTGTTTACTTTACTCAAAATCAAGAAAATGTCCAGCAAAAGGATTTAAATTTATTGCAGACAAAACAAGCTAAAAATTTGTTAATTAGTCACCACAAGCATGCCAGAGAAAACATACCAGATCCATCCACAAATTGTTGCTCCACAGCAACTCCATCCACAATATCTCTGGTATTTCCATTATCAATTGTTGTACTCCCTGCTTCACCACCAATACTGCCGTTTACAGGATTATAACAAACTGCTGGAGCTGGCACAACTGAAGCATTATCCCCAGCAGTACTGTTTATTCCAACAACTGGCTTAGTATCAAATACTGTATTAACAATAGCCCCTTGTACATTTGTGCTTCCATCAGCCAAACTAGAACCGGCATAACACACATCTGCAGCATCAGTAGACAACGACCCCTCTGCAGCAAAACCACTGGAATCGACAACAACACTTGGCCTAGTATCAACAGAGCCGGTACCATACACAGCTGATGTATAATCCATCATTGTAGAAGCTCCAGCAACTGCAGTCTCACTCTCTCCCATTGTCAAACTACACTTCAACCTCTACAGTATCAACTGCACGAATAAAAATCGTATACATTCAATTCCAAGAAAAAAAAAAACAAGCCCTATGCAATCAAAATCACGATATAACAACATGAGACTCAAGTACCATCCAATTCACACAGAAGCAAAGTCAAAAAAGGGCAAAATTCGAAACCCTAATTAGGACCTCCGGTGGACTAAACCCTAAACAAGTGAGACAATTAAATGGCAGAGAACTCACTTGGGAAGCAGAGGCAGACGGCGTCGTATCAACACTAGAGATCTCAAGATTCGTAAGAATCTGCCTTGAGATAGAGCAGCTTTCAGTGTTTTGTTTGCTTCTTTGCACTTTGCAACTCTTCTGCTTCTTATGTTTTCGAAGAAAGTGAGGCTTAATTTCGGGTTTACGCGTGTAGTAGGCTACGTTGCGTGCTTCCTGCTCTTGTGAACTATCAAGTATGCGAAAGAGTTGTAAGTTTTGGTCATGGACCTTGGGTTAACAACTTAATGGGCATTGGTTCCAATTTAGGGGTTGTGGGCTTACTTTTAGCACTTCTTTCAAAAGCAGACTATTTTTGTTGAAAACATAACAAACTAAAATTATTTCGTATATTGTTAAAATAAGAATAATTTAAATTATTAAAAAATAAATGAAATATATGTGCCCATATTATATAATTAAAGCTGATACATATTATTAAATAAATAACGAAAGGTTAAAAAATAAAATAAACACACAAATTTTAATTAAAAATATAAAAATTTTGAAGGATGAAAGCAGCCAACAAACATTGAATATAGAAAACTAGCATAGTAGTACCGCGCAGATGCGTAGTAATAATGCCCTATTAATTTAATCAGTTATATTATTATATAATTTTAATGTACAAATAAATATGGAAAATTTTAAAATTCGGAGTTAAATTATCTCAAAATAAAATTTGTTATTTTTTAAATTGTTATTCTTAAAAATCAGTAATTAAATTATAAATATTTTAAAT
>JANIHZ010000009.1:22816958-22835407 GCA_027478365.1 Erythroxylum rufum | reverse complement strand
TATACATCTAAACATGTACAAGATAAAGAATGCCTTTAAATAATTTGTCACTAAACTACAACCAAAGCGATTGGCTGCAGGGCATAAACCAACAATTACAACATGCAAGATTTCACAAATCCCTTAAGTGTTGGTTTTGGAGAAGAAAATGGCAAGTATTATGTGTTGGTAAAATGGTGTCTTTGGGTGATAGATGGTGAACTGCAACAACTAATGGCTCAACTCGAGAAAAAGAGAACACCCAGAATTTCATGTGGCCTAGGGTTTGATTTTCCAAGCCTTGTTTAATTATTCAAGTTCCAAACTATTGTTTAACTCTTAAACAAATTCTTTTCAATCTTATTGACGCTTCAATTCTAAATTGAAAGTTCGGTTTTAAAACTTTCATTATGAACTTTTTAAATTCAATACTTTAGGGTTTGTAATTAAAGGATGTTAATACAAACTTTTAATATTTTAGTGTTAATTTGCAAACCTTTTGCAATTCGACTCCAAAATTATAATCAATAACAATCAAACATTTTTAGTCAAGTTACAGAATTAAAGTTGGATCTACTACCACTGAAGGAAAATCACGGTTGAATTTGATCCCACGTGTAATGAAATAATTATAGAACTTTTTTCATTTGATTTCTAAAATGCCAAAATCACTTAAAAATTCAATAACATGATTAACATATAAAACATAATAAAACATGAATCACAATTCGTACCTTATTGTGAAGCTTGATCATTTTCTTATCGTTTCCCTCAAACCATATATGAAATTAGCTCATCTCAACTATCGTATCTGTTCATATGTTCGGCCTCTAATTTTATCCACAAAATGTGTTGAGAGAACTCTAAAACTATTATAAAAAGGGTAATGTAAGAAGTGTTAGCTCTCTTGGAGCCTAAGCTTATTTATAATAAGTTTTAGATATTTTAGTAATTTAATTGAAATAAAATTATAATTTAAGCCAAACTTTAATTAGAATTTTAGGTAATTCTAAATAAATAACAACTATGTCTAAATAAGATCCAATATCTCATATTAGTATTTATTTATTAAATATCTTATATTTAATTCCAAAGTTTATCAAACTTTTTATAAGTTTTGAATACCTTTTTCGCTCTTTAACCTATTATTTGTGTATGACCCATTAAGTTTCTAAATATGTTGGAAATAAACATAAATTATATCCCTAAACCATATTTAGGATTATATCAATTAAACTTTAATTTACCTTTAATTATCTAATTAAATAATTATATCCACATATCAAGATCGATATCTAACAATGAATCATGATCATCTAAATATTAGGAATAACAAAGTGATTTTAACTAACCTTTTTTGTACATGATTTTTTTATATAATTTAATCATTTTATCATATAATGTTCTGACTAGACATAAAGCATCATAATCAACAACACCTAGTTGAAGTCTCGCTAAAGCGTGGGGTCTGAGGAGGTCTGATAGTACTTAGCCTTACCCCTATGTAGACATAAAACATGAAAAATAATATCTCTTTTAAGTCCAATCATGTTAGTTCTCCACTATTAGTAATTGATTCAGTTAATAACATTTGAAAACTATTATCATAGTATCATTCCACTTTAGTTAAAGATTTCCTAAATCAATACTAATCAAGAATAGTAGAACATTATCCCTAATCATTTTAGGGTGATGAATCCTATACTCATCACTAAACAATCTACATATAGTTCATGCTATATCCAATGACTACAAATTAATCTACTATTGACTAAAATAGGTTATAAATAGTATCAAAATATAGCATCCATATATGAGATATTTTTTAGATCTCATGTCAAAAGGTTACTTATACAATCATCGTAATGAGAATTTTTATAGACATACAAGTAATGTTTAAATGAAATTCTCGTATAGGGTTAGTTTAGTGAACTTGTTGTCTAACAAATAGCTACACATTTGTTTAAGTATCTCTATACTTGTTTATAAGATCGACTACTTCCCTTATAAGGAAGAAATATAATGTGTGTTAGTTTTAGAAACATAATGTGTGTTAGTTTTTTTACTCTATATTAATGCCTAGTCTTAAAAAAACAATAAATAGGATACAATTTAATAATAATGCTTAAATGTAATATAAATCTCAAAATTATAATCTCATCATAATATCACTTGTAATGTACACTTATCTTATGGACTTTATTATATACATTTAAATATGTATAAGGTGAAGAGTGCCTAAAAATAATTATGTTATCAAAATATAACCAATTGATTAGTTATAAGGCGTAATCCAACACTATTATGTACACTAAAAATATACTTATTACATATAAGAAAAATAATATAGTAGAAAACATTCATCTTTGATTACAAATTCCACATTCTACTTGTTTTGGCCCTAAATTTGAGTGATTATTCTAGTTAAAAAGATAAGAAAGAAAGAATCTTGGCAATTATCACTACAAATTAATAGATGAACATTAAGATACACTTGACCTAAAGTTAAACTTATTCTAAGTTTACTATTCCAAAGAGAGATAAATAAGTTAATTTAATTTAATTTTTATTGTTGACCAATTAAGAAAAATTATGTTAATCATTATTTATATACAAATTGACACATTATAATATTATCATTGTTAAACAAAAGAAAAGGTAATTATAAGTAGATGTAAAATGGAGAAATGAAAATTTAATTTATCATAATTTAGGTAAGTTGGTGTTCACTTAGAAAAATGAATATAAATTAAACACATTAATGTGCTAAAGTTTTACAAATTAGTTATAGGAAAAAAAGTTCGTATTGGTATTCCAACTTTTATATTAGGTGCATTTAAGTTTTTGAATTTTACTTTTTGTTAAATTGACTTTAACCTTTTAAAATATTTATTTTTAGACCATTTTTATCAGCCACTATAAATTTGTGATACCTGCATCGTCCATGTTATTATATGGCAAGTTCTAGTATTTCTTGGTGCTTAAATTATTTTTATGTCCTTTTTTTAGGTTATAAAAAATAGATTACATAAAAAAACATTAAAAAAATTTAGCTTTGAAGATATAAAATAGGAGAAAATGAGCCATTCTCACTATTTTGACAAAGAAATGTGATTGCATTTTGTTGAAGATGCAAGTGGAGTTCATTGTGGGTGATTTTAAACAGTTAGATAAGTTAATTTGTGAATTGAGAATGAGAATGATTTCTTTAGAGTTTCTATTGCAGGTCTTCACTATTTAAATACTTATAATCCTTAAGGTCTTAATCATATAAATTAAAATGATTGAAGGATTGTGAAAAACAATTATAGTTATGAAACAAGTTCCATCATAAACCACAACAAACGAAATATTTTGTTAAGTTAATTGACATAATTATCAATTGAGTTATGTTAATTGAAATTAGTTTCTATATTAAATCAATTTTATGGGTTTTACTTATTCGTGTGGGTATCAAGGGAGTCTTATACTTGTAAAAACTTGGATGAATCACTTTATGGATTACGATGGAGGCTAGAAATTATGATATAACTCTAGCACATAAAGGTGTATAAATTTAATTATGTAACAGTTATTAATTGTTTTATATGTTTAAAAAATATGAAATGAAATAATAGACTATATAGATGGTAATATTATTGTTCATTTTCTTATTTTGTTATAGCCTTTGTCTATCAATACAAAAGTTACAAAAAGATCCAAAGTGTCAGGTGTAGACATATCTTAAACCATGTCTTTGATGCTAAAATTCTTGTAATAAATATTATCTAGAACATGGTTGTGCCCAAATCATGTTAGCTTGAAAATGTTAATTGTTTTCGAGCATTCGAGGGTTTTTTTTCAATTTTAGGGAGTTCTTGACATCTTTGTTTATTAAGAGGCTCGATTGCTTCTTTATCTTGTACTTCATGAAACTTCAAATTTATTTTAAAAAAACTCTTTCTTTTTGGTATTCAAATACTTAATGAATATAGTTCTTGATTCTCTATTAGTGTCATTCAAATCTTGTTTGTGGGTTTTCTAAGATTTTATTCCTAGGTAAGTTGTCGCTAGTTAGTAGTAAAGCTTGACCCTAATTCATGTATGATTATCCTTCTATTTTTTGTATTATTTTATTCCAATTTAATTCTTTATCTAAAGTTCAATTCCCAACTTACTTCTTGATTATTGTTTTGCTCCTTATTCCTTTTTTTTTCTAAAGTTCTTAACAGAAATCAAATCTCTTCATCATCTTACTCATGGTTTGCCTATCACTTCTTATTATGCTAGGGATTTTCTTTGATTAATTTCTTATTTCTTATTTTTTATCTTTTATATTCAATTGTTTGAAACACTCTCATTTTCACTTTGTTATGAAAAATAAAAGAAAATAAAAATTAAAAAGAAAAGTTGCATGCATACAATAGCATCAAGAACTTAAATCTGAATATATTTTAACTTTCTTGTTATTCCTTCTTTTATTTTATTTGAAATCATTATTTTTTATTTAACCTATGCTCTATTTTTCCCTCAATCATTAGTTAATTAGGTTTCTTAGTCTCGACTAGGTTGAAGTCTTTTTTAAAGAATTTATAAAGGAAGTAAAAAGTGGAAAAAGATAAGATCATGTGAGATTAGCATTAAGAAAAGCCAAATGAAGAGTGAAATATAAGTGATTTTGTAATCTTTAAAGTAAATACATGAGGGAGTGTGTGGAAATTTTTTAGTAATTTTTCTCTTGTAGCTTTTTACTATGTTTGTTAAAGATGTTTCAAAAACAATGGAGTAAAGGTACAAATCATGCTTTATATAGGCCCTATAGTAACAATTTAAGATGATGAATATGATACAATAAGGTTAGAGACATGTTGGAAAAGTAGTCACAATAAATTGCTGAATTGAAAGGGAGACAATAACTTTGAGTTCCTAATAAAGAGAGGCATAATATGTGTAATCCAATAACTCTAATAGAGTTTGATAAGGAGAATGATGCTTAGTATTGATGATGTCGAGTTAGCATTTAAGGTTGAAGAAAACAAATTTAAGGCTCATAAAGTAGTTAGATGTAATTAAGAGTAAAAGGGGTAGCCTAGAGTTTGAGAAGAGGTGGATAGAAATCTTGGAAGGATTAAGATGACTACACCTTCCTTCAAGTGTAAGAATGATCCTGAATATCATTTGAAGTAGGAGACAAAACTAAAATTGATCTTTGACTACTATAATTAATCTAATAAGAAGAAGGTAAAGTTGATAGTAGTAGATTTTTACTGATTATATCACTATTTAGGAGGATCTTCGGTTAATAATAAGAGAAAAGATTGTGAGTGACCTGTAGATACTTGGAACAAATTAAAGGCTCTTATAAGAAAGAGATTTGTATCAAACCATTATTATAAAAACTTGCATCATAGGTTGTAAAGTTTTACATAAGGAGCAAAGATCATTGAAGAATATCATAAAGAGATGGAAGTTGATTGATATGTTTTACCGCAAGTGCACGGTGTAGCTATTGCTAGTACTAATAAGCACAAGTCAATCCCACAAAGACTAGAATTACTAGTGCATACTCTCTTTCTATTATCTAGTCTAATTAATTATAGTGATAATAATTGATCAAATTCAAAATTAAAGTAATAAAAGAAAATAAATCAACACAATTGACTAACTAAAACAAAGATTAAATTTAAAAAATAATCAAAGAACAAAGTGGTACTTAGACTTCAAATCCTCTTAAGATTTCCTAAGTATTAACCCTTTTATCATGCAATTCAATTATATCATTGGATTGTGAAAATTCTTAACTTATGTTAATATATTTCTCAAGACTATTAACACCTAATCCTCAATTACATAACTAAAATCTCTTTATAGTTAAAACCCCTAAAGTTGCATTAATCGATTTGTAAATTTCACTATTAAGTTTGACCCTAATCTAGAAGATTTATGTCGACATATCTCTAGGCTTGAATGCAACTCCTTCCAATTATGGTATATCTATTTATATAAAAGGATTTCTCAATATCATCTATATGAAATCATACATTAAAATAGTATTATAGATATATTAATTCAAGAATTAAAAATCATAATTGAATCGAAATAAATCAAAAATCAAATTGCATTAAATAAAGAATCAAATCACAAGTCCATCTAAACTTAGCATTCAACTAATCCAAACACTAACAAAAGTTTAGTTCATAATCACATAAGACATGACATCAAAACTAAAGGAAATCAAGAAAACTAAAAGAGATATGATGAAATCATTTTTTTTTAATCTTTATGAAGTTAACTTTAAATTGATGGAAATCTACTCCAAATATGTTACCTTGCTTGTTCTTTATTCTCTTTATAGTTTTAGGCCATCAATGTGTGCTTTTTTAAGCCTACCTTGAGTTTCTTATGAACCTCTTACAAACCACCTTTGTTCTCTTTGCTTTTACCTTTTATAGCTCAAAATTAGCTAGAGTGAACATGGTCACCTATACAGTCATATACATGACCATGTTCTATAATTTTTCTTTAATTATAAGGGTATCATATAGAAACATGATCATAGAGAACTAAAAGATCATAGCCATAACTATGTGAAGGATAGCTTCAATCTTTCACTTTTCTGCCTCAATTTATCCGATTTTAGCTCCTTTTGATCCATGAAGTAAATTAAGACCTAAAACATATTATAAATGAATTAAGTACCAAAAATAATGAAAGACTATCAAATAAACAAATAAAAATGCACTAAGCATTGGATTAAAATATATTCTATTAGAATTTATCAAAAGTAGTTATCATTCGAGTCAATATAGAGGAAGATAGAGAAGTAATTGTGGCAAGGTTCTTAAATGGGTTGAATAGAGATATAATTAATGTAGTGGGTTGCACCACTGTATTAAGTTCGAAGAGATAGTACATATGGCTATTAAGGTAGAGAGGCAATTCAAACGTAAAAGGGTATCAATGTACCTCACTAGTAATGGTAGCTCTTAAAGGCCTGACTAAAAAAATTACAAAAGTCCTTCTAAAGTTAAGCCACCTAAGTCTACAGAGGATGCTATAATAAGAAAAAAAAATGTATGGTTAGCTCTCAATTCTCTCAAAATAGAGATATTAAACATTTTTCATTATTTAAAAATATGATATATTGCCTTGTAATGCATAAATAAAAGGATCATGACCTTACAAGATGATGAAGAGGTGGCAAGTGAGAGTGATTTAAAGGAAAAAGACATTATACCATTGCTAGAGGATTATAGTGACGATAGTGAGGGTGAAATACTTGTTATTAAAAGAGCATTAAATCTTCAAATCAAAGAGGATGAGTTAGAGCAATAAAGTGAGAACATATTTCATATTAGATAACACATTTCCAACAAGGTATGTAGTATGATTTATTAATAGAAGGGTTTGTATTAATGTAACTAGTACTACTTTTATAAAAGGTTAGGATTTTTTAAAGCATTTAAATCCATACAAATTGAAATGACTTAATGAATGTAGGGAGACTAAAGTGAATAAATATATCATAATGTGTTTCTATATTGAGAGGTATAAAAGTAAAGTCTTATGTGATGTGGTACCTATCCAAACTTGTTACAAATTGCTACGAACATCATTATACTATGATCAAAGGGTGACATATGATGACTTCAAGAATATGTATTCCTTTAGGAAACATAATAAATTCATTATCCTTGTACCTATAAATCCTAATTATGTTTATGAAGGCCAAAAAGAGTCAGAGAAAAGAAAGAAACTGAGTGTAAGAACTCAAAGAGAAAGAGTTAGTTATGGGAGAAAAAGATAGGAAGAGTGGAAGCTTCAAAGGAGTAGAGTAAGTAGTGAGAAAAACAAAGAAACATATTAGTTGTTAGGAAAAAAAAATGAGTGATATTAGGAATGATTCATATACAAACAAGCCTATGATTATACTTTTGTACAAGAAATCTTATTTTAAAGTGGAAAAGCTTGACATACCTATTTCTAGTATTGTTGTTTCTTTATGGAGAAAGTATGAGGATATGTTAGATGACAATGTCTTTAATAGATTACCACCTATTAAAAAGATCAAACATCAAATTAATTTTGTACTATAAGTTGACATTTCTAATAGAATCACTTATAAGATCAATCTAAAAGGACCTAAAATGACAAATGGAATAGTTAATGGACAAAGGTTACATAAGGGAGAACATAAGTCCTCATGCAATTCCAAATCTTTTAGTGCCTAAGAAGGATAACATCTTAATGAATTTGTGTTGATTTTTGAGCTTTTAACAACATAAAGATAAAGTATCAGCATCTCATTCCTATGATAGACGATATGCTTAATGAATTTCTTCTTTTTTAACATATTTTCTACAATTAACATGAAGAGTGATTATGATCATATTAGATGAGAGAAGGTGATGAATGAAAATTGTCTTTTAAGAATAAATAGATATTATATGAGTAGTTAGATTTGTCATTGGTCTTCCTAATGCACCTATTATTTTTATGAAGTTAATTAATCATATATTGCATGCATACATAGGCACATTTGTAGGCATTTACTTTGATGACATTATAGTGCATAGTAAATATTTATAATGCATATTTATTACTTGATATGTGTGCTTAGCATGCCAAAGAAAGAACATTTGTATGCTAACTTTAAAAAGTTTGTTTTTCTTAGTTATGTTTTTAGTGCAACAGATATCTTGGTTATGTTTTTAGTGCAAAAGATATCAAAGAAGAGGAGAAAAAGATGAAAGCAATTACACAATGGCTAAGCCCTAAATATATAACTAAGATCAGGAGTTTTCATTAGTTTGACTAGCTTCTATAAAAGATTTATTAAATATTTTAGTATAATTGTTGCACCACATAATGAAATTATTAAGAAATTTGTAAGGTTTCATAAAGATACTAAATAGGAACAAGCATTCAATGTTATTAAAACATGTTATGTTTCTAAAACTTTTAATATGAAGTGTGAACCCTAATGGTTATTATTGGAAGTGTATTGATGTATAACAAGAGAAAATAGCCTACTTTAGTAAGAAGTTCAATACAGAAACTTTGAATTAGAGACATGGAAACATTACCTATAGCTTAAGAAATTTATGATACATACCAATTATGATTTGTTGAAGTAGCCTGGGAGGCAAGATAAGTTGCATAAATGTCATGTTAGGTGGATATAATTCATTCAAACATTCTCATATGTGATTAGGTGGATATAATTTATTCAAACATTCTCATATGTGATTAGGTGGATATAATTCATTCAAACATTCTCATATGTGATTATGTGCTTCTAACTTCTTTGAATGCAAGTTATTGGGATTTGAATATGTGAAGGATTAAAATTTTTGAAATATTCTCATATGTTATTAAGTCTAAACTAGGTAAGGAGAATGTGGCGGTTGATGCCTTGTCTCAGAGGCATGTTCTTTTAGTTTCTTTAAATTCAAGGTTATCAAGATTCGAATAGATAAAGGATTTATATGCTAATGGAAATGACTTTGGTAATGTTTATTGACATGCAAGAATGAGGCATTTGAGAAATTTTATAGGAATGATGGTTATTTATTCTCTGAAAGTAAACATTGTATTCTTATATGTCTTAGACATGATTTGTTTGAACATGAGGAATATGGTAGACGCGTGATATATCAGTTTAGTGTTAAAAATACCTTGGGTATATTAAATGAGTATTTTTATTGGCATAAAATCAGACATGATATAGAATGATCGTGTGGTAGGAAGGTTAAATGTACACTTTTACCCCATGAGTTTTTTACAACTTTACTAAACTTAGTGAACCAAGGGTGGATATTTCTATTGATTTTATGATAGGATTACCTAATTTGAAGAATGGTAAAGATTCAGTATTGGTGGTAATTAGTAGGTTTTCTAAAATGACACACTTTGTTCCTTATAATAAAATTGATGATGTAACAAATATTGCTAGTTTGTTCTTTAAGAAAGTAAGATAGTTATATGGAGTTCCTAAGAACACAATGAGTGACTAAGATATTAAGTTCCTTAACTTTAAAAATTTTTGTAGGATAAATTTGGAATAAAGTTATTATTTTCTTTTACTATTCATCCTCAAATTGATGTTTAAATTGGATTAGTAAATAGTAATTTAAATACATTACTTTATGTTATCATTCAAAGGAACTTAAAGAATTAAGAATATTGCTTATCATTTATTGATTTTGCTTATAGTATAAGTAAGCATTCATTTACTAATTACTTCCCACTCAAAATTGTTTATGACTTTAATCTATTAACTTATTTTGGATTTATTATTTTTACTTATTAATTAAAGATCTAGTTTACATGAAATGAAGAAGGTAAAGATGATGAGATAAATTCACGAAAATAAAAAGAAATATACTAAAAAGAATGAACATTCTGCAACCAAAGCTAATAAGGGTAGAAAACAAGTTATCTTTGAACTTGGTAATTGGGTTTGGGTGGAGTGCATATAAGGATGGATCAATTCCCAATACATAAGTGGTAAATGTTTCAATTAAGAGTAAATGGTCCATTCTAAATCATTGAGAGGATAAATGATAATGCCTATAAACTAGAACTTCCAAGTAAGTATAAAGTTAGTATTACTTTTAATGATACTAATCTTTTTCCTTTTGATGTAGGTGATGATTTGAGGTTGAATCCTTTTGAAGAGAGTGGGTTAATGCAAGCATGTTTAGCCAAGCTTTAAGGGATTCATTGTTTATTCCTAGTAGAATGGTTAAAATAGCTAGGAATAAGAGGGTTAAAGAGATTTTGACTGGCCTAATTCAAGATATATATGTTAATCACACTTCAAACGGAATACTGAGAACTTATTTGGAAGGCTTATTCGACTTATAGGAAAACCAACCATTGGTTAAATTATTTCAAACTATAATTGGAGAAGATTTATACAAGAGCACAATCTTTAGCACATTTTTTGAAAACTAAGTTATGAGACACAAATAATATAGCCATATATGAACCCATATAAATTTTTTAAAAGCTAAGTTATAAGACATGACCTTTAATATAAGTGTTTCAGAGCCCTTGGCCATCTATACATAAGTTACAAAAGATCTATAGTCTCAAACATAAGTTTGTCCCAAACTATATCTTTGACATTGAAAGTTTTATAATAAACATGACCTATAACACAATCATATCCTAAGTCATATTTGCTCAAAAACTCTTAATTTTTTAGTATTTAAGAGATTTTCTTTTCAATTTTAGTGAGTCTTTTGATTGATTGATTTATTTATTTATAGTCATGAGTACTTATTTTCTTTTTTCTTCATTGAACTTCAAATTTATCAAAGGATACTTTCTTTGTGGTGTTCAATTGCTTAATGGATTTTGTTTTTAATTTATTATAGTCAATGAATTCTCTTTATATATCCGATTTAAGCTTTCTTGGGTTCGTTTAAACTTGTTCATAAGTTCTCTAAGGTGTTAATCCTAGATGAGTTCACATCAGAAAGCGGTTACATGAAATTAAAGATGATGGCAAAACAAATGATATAATTTCTATTAATTTAAATCTTGAAAGAGTATTCTAAAGATGAGTACAATGAAATAAAAGCATCAAAAGAAAATAATGTGGATGATGGGATTGTTGGTAATATGATTCCAATAAATTGTGAAAAAGAAGATAGTGGTTACATAAAGGATGAATTACTTATTCTGAGAGTGGATAATGTGGATGATAAAGGCTATAGTAAATAAAAACATTGTAATGTTAAATGAGAATGACAATGGTGTGCCTATTGCTATTGATGGTGTGCCTATTGTTAATAAGAATGAAAAAGATGTGAAAAGAGAATGACTTATACTAAATATGGACAACAAAGGTATAACCAAAGATCATGCAAAAATGATCACTTGTAAGGTAGATAATAATATTTGTTATAACTGACATAGATTTTACTATTTCCATCATCTAATTAGTGATTAGTTTTATGAAATATTGATCATTCATCACCAACATTAGCAAACAAAAATAATAAGTCTAAGTATCACAGTCAACGTAACTATATCAACTAACATAGCACATGCACATGGAGTCATTGGATAAGATAATAGTAAAGATCAAGAACCGATAATTAGAGGAAGAGAAAGAGGTATAATGAGAGGTAGATTTAAGAGCAAAGGCAAAGGTATAGAGCACACTTTAATGGAGGGTATAGAGCACACTTTAATGAGTTATCAGGTTTAATTAAGTATTATAAAAGATAATAAATATATGTGATTAATTTTTATTAACTTTTTCAAATTATACAAACTCTAATTCCTTATTGGTATTGCCATTTACATAGTAAAAGGCAAAATATCTGTATAATAAGGCTAGGCAACTCACTATAATTGTTTAATCTAATTGTTAGACAAAAATTGACTTTCAAATAAAAGAATTGTAATGGAATGGTGAGAATAGAATCACTTCATCTTTGCTTATGTACTAAGAGGGATGTAAAGAGGAGAAAACAATTGCCTTTAGACTTGAACTCAAGTCAAATTTGATATGCATCCAATTATGTTGTCAAATTGTAGTTTGAACAATTATATATTTTAGACCTTATTTTCTAAGAGTATCTTTGGTATTTTCAAGAATGTACATAACGTTACTTTTTAAAGACGTTATATTTTATCTGCCCTTTAAGATAATTGAAGCCTTTACTTAGTTACATATATGTGGTTTACATGTTTATAATCCCTTAGTTATATGTATGTAGCCACTTTCTGATGTAAAAGGATTATATATAAACCACATATAATCCTTTTACATCTATGTTTTTTACCTTTCCTCATTCAACTTTTATTTATCCTCCCAAAACCAATTACCATATGCTACTATGTACATTACCTTTTAAAAATAGGCTCCCATCTATATGTATCATCTCTTAACTTAGAACATCTTTTTAACCATCCTTATGCATTTACACAATGCAAAACCATTATCAAATTTTAAAGAACTATTAGGTGCACTTCAAAATGGACCAAACCAAACCAAACAATTAAGTGCACCAATTAGGAAGAATTAACCAACTTCATCTTCTAACAAGGACAATCACAATAAAGAAGAGGCATTTCAACAAACACCTAATATGCATCAAACAACCTATGCAACATCATAAAAAAATTTCAGAACTCAACCTTCTAACATTAACATTTCAACCTTAATTCTTCTTACCCATTCACAAATTACTCAAACATGCCAAACAAATCAAATAAACAAAAAATTACTTAACAGAAACCTAAACCGTTTGCAATATGCCTCACAAAAATGAAACGGCCGTGGGAGAAGAGGACAAGCTTCCAACGTTGACCATAACACCGACGCCTGACCAGAAAGCGGAAGGAGTCGTTGCTGAAGGAGAGGAGATGACGTGGGAGGGAGGAGAAGAAAATTGATCCAGACCCGATGGCCAGTTGCATGTTTCTTTAACCCAGAACAAAATGACGTCGTTTGCTGTTAAAACAAATGACGTCTTTTTGTTTAAGTTAATAACATTCAATCGCAAGGATATGACGATGTATTGGTTTAAAATTTATCGACAGAATTTTACGTTGCTAACATTCTGTTGGTAATGTCAAATCTTCAATTCACCGCCAGTTTCTCCCGTCTTGTTTACCGACGGTACTTGGTCCGTTGCTAATCGAAAATTTTCCAGACAACTTTTCCGATGGGTATAGAATGACCGTCGCTAAACACGGTTGTGTTACTCATTTTCTTCCAGTGTTAGCGATGGATATTGCTATCGTCGGTAATTGACAATTTTCTACACTAGTTTTCTGACAGTTTACAATTTCCATCGGTAATGTGCAACAGTTTTTTAACCGTTGCCAATTTTCCGTTGGTAATTCATTGATTTCTTGTAGTGTTCTCCATATTTAATAAATAAAGGGAAAGATTTATTTTATACCTAGTAGTTATTTCTTTGTTTAGTGGCTGATAAAATACTTTAGTGTCAAATTGATCGACCAATATTACTATTATTATCTATTATAATAATTAGTTTTGCAACTAATGATGGTTTGAAGCTAGGGTGGATATAAAAACTTGGAATTTATTTGTTGAACATCTTTATGACATTTAAGGGTTACAGTAACATATTACTAGAGGTTTGAGCATTTACAACCATTAATTGATTGGTAGTGAAGTGATTGAGAGTCCTTGAAAAAGTGAGCAAGGTTTATTTAAGTTATAAACATAGATTGGGATTGGTCTTCTTATATTTAGGTATTTCGAGAAAGTTATCAAGAAGTTATAGTAAATGCATATTGGAATCGAAATGTCATTTCACCAAGCAACATTCAATCACAAAGAAGAATTCCATACCTAATATATATTCACCACAATTCTAGTCATCATAGTATAGTAAATGTTTTGCGTTTAAATTAAAATAACAGAAACAACAGGACTTAAGGTGAACTAAGAATGGAATTAAACAAAATCTTGAGCCTTATAATTAAAATCTTATGTAGGAATTAATTTCCTGGAATTAGGCCTTAATGGTTTTGCTGCCAGACGTTTCTATGTTTTTTGCATCTGTAATTTTGTTACATTACTTTTATGAAGAATTAGGAAGGGGAGCCTTGAAACTAATAAATTTGCTTCTTTATTGTAAGTTCATATGTCTCTTTGTAAAAATACAAAAAAAATGTTTTATACATTATGACCCTTCTCAGACTCCCGTAAAACAGAGAGTCTTGTATATCAGATACATAACTTTTATAAAAATAAAAAGATTACGTTTCCATTACCTATTTTAAATTTTAATGTGCACCACTAAAAAAAAGTACATATAATGGCAAGATAAAATATATATTAATTTTATGAATTAAATTTAAAAATATTATATATAAGTCAATATAATTTAAACAATTAAATTTTTATTTATAATTATATTTTAATACAAAGGAATTAGGGTAATCTATAAATGTAAATAAGGTAGTTGATTAATAAATTGAAATTTCAAGAATGGTACAGGGGAGCACAAGTTCTCTTTTCATTACTTCTAACTGCATTTTTTTAAATGAACAAAAGACAAGCATTAGAAAAAAGTTTTAAAACTATTATTTTGGTGGTTCTTATGACCACCCTAATTTATATAGATTAAATGTCCTTTAAATATTAATAAATAATTTATAATATATTTAATCAACATTTTATGATAATTATAAAAATAATCAATTAGCCAGATAATTGATATATAAGAATTGCGACTCAAACCAAAATTTTTATTAGTTGAAAAATATGATGTTTGTAACTCACAAAAGTATTCTATATAAACACAACTCGAATTGCCACATTAAAAAAGATATACAATAAAATAACTTTACACATTTTAATCTGCTACCTCCCACGTAAATTTCACTATGTCAATCACATACATTGAGTTAGAGATCTGTTAGAGAAAATGATGATTCACATTCTCTCATTGAAGACCTCCTAAGCGAGAAGCTAAGCCCTGTGTCGTTGCCAATTCTCATCTCTTGATCAAGTCATGGTTGGAGTTATCTCAACCTGGTTCCTCTTCTATCCTAGAAAGTCCAACATCACCAATACAAAAAGGTACTAAAGGGTGAAGAAATCCTTGTCTCAGACCTTAACTGTTTTTTACCCTTTTGTAGGGCGTATCGTAGGTAACTCTCACATAGACTGCAATGACGAGGGAGTTCCTCTCTGTTGAATAAACTTAAATGTGAAGTTCAAGGGTACCTGACGTTTGAAGTTCTTCTAGAAAGAGTTACGGTGGTTTCAATAATCAAGGGTCAGAGTTTATGGTGATATTTAGTATTCTGTTTTTGAGTTATTTTAGTTTTCCTAGTTTTAAATGTTGTACGAATTTCAAGAGTCAAAAGTAACTTATAAATAGGTTTGTATTCTGTTGTAAACAACAAGAGAAAATAAAGAAAACAAAGAATGGTTTACGAGAAAAAGCTTTTGTCTTTGTCAAATTGGTATCAGAGCCAG
Source organism: Erythroxylum rufum (assembly GCA_027478365.1). Classification (NCBI taxonomy): domain Eukaryota; kingdom Viridiplantae; phylum Streptophyta; class Magnoliopsida; order Malpighiales; family Erythroxylaceae; genus Erythroxylum; species Erythroxylum rufum. Next base: position 22,819,467 of record JANIHZ010000009.1, on the reverse strand, counting down.
ATGGAGAATGTGATGGGTCAAATGTCGCTACCCCGATTGACGAAGGTGAACTATGAAAATTGGAGCATTCAAATGAAAGCTCTTCTCGGGTCTCAAGATGCTTGGGAAATAGTCGAGACTGATTTTGTAGAACCAGAAATTACCACGGGATATTCGGCGGCTCAACACAAGGCGTTGAAAGAAACGCGAATGATGGATAAAACGGCATTGTATATGCTGTTCCGAGCTGTTGACGAGTCGGGCTTTGAGAAAATTGTAGGTGCAATAACTTCAAAAGAAGCGTGGGATATTTTGGCGAACGTATACAAAGGAGCCGATCGAGTCAAGCAAGTTCACCTCCAAACTCTTCGTGGCGAATTGGAAGGTATGACGATGAAAGAGTCTGAAGGTGTATCCGACTACATCACACGTGTCCAGACCGTGGTGAACCAACTCAACCGAAATGGTGAAGCGTTAACCAATGCGCGAATTGTGGAGAAGATCTTGAGGTCGTTAACCAATAGTTTCGAAAATGTCGTATGTCCCATAGAAGAGTCAAAGGACCTAGCAACGCTCACGGTTGATGAGCTCACGGGTTCTCTTGAGGCACACGAACAACGTAAGAAGAAGAAGAAGGAGGAGACACTTGAGCAAGCACTTCAAACCAAGGCGTCAATCAAAGACGAAAAGGTACTCTATTCTCAAAACTTTTGGGGTAGCAGGCGTGGCAGTAGACATCGAGGAAATGGTCGTGGTGGTAGAGGCTGTGGTCAAGAAGGGTATGATGAGCAAAATGAGCAATCAAGCCAACAAAATTGGCGTGGAAGAGGACACAGTCGTGGGAGAGGCGGCCGGTCGAATCATTCCAACATCGATTGCTACAATTGTCACAAACATGGTCACTATGCGAAGAATTGCTACTCCGATAAATGTTACAATTGTGACAAGGTGGGGCATTTCTCCTAAGAATGTCGAGTCGAGAAAAAGGTGGAAGAGACAACCAATCTAGCAACGGAAGATGAGGAAGGCTTTCTCTTGATGGTGCACAACGAAATCAACACCGACAATGACACGGTGTGGTACCTCGACTCGGGTGCAAGCAACCACATCTGCGGGTACAAACATTTGTTCAAGGAGATGCGAAAAGTTGAAGATGGACACGTATCTTTTAGAGATGCGTCGAAGGTCGAGGTCAAAGGCCAAGTTGTGGTTTGTTACTTACAAAATGATGGATTGGTAGGGTCAATCCAAGATGTGTATTACGTACCAGACCTCAAGACCAACATTTTGAGTATGGGGCAACTCATGGAGAAAGGTTACTCGGTACTTATGAAAGAACGGGTACTGCACTTGAAGGATAAGAAAGGGCGTTTAGTCACTCAAGTTGAGATGGGGAGGAATCGTATGTACAAACTGAATTTGAGAAGTATACAAGGAAAATGTTTGCGAGTTGATGTAGAAGACAAGGCAACACTGTGGCATCTCCGCTTTGGTCACCTACATCATGGTGGTCTAAAAAAGTTAGCAAAGAAAAATATGGTGCACGGGCTACCCGACATGGACTACGAAGGAAAATTTTGTGAAGAATGCGTACTCGGCAAGCATGCGAGAACCTCGTTTCAAAAGAAGGCTGAATATCAGGCAAAGCAACCTCTTGAGTTGATTCATACCGATATCTGTGGACCAATAACCCCCGAATCTTTCAGCGGTAAAAGGTATTTTATTTCCTTTATCGATGATTTCTCACGGAAAACTTGGGTTTATTGTTTGAAAGAAAAATCTGAGGCGTTCGAGGTGTTCAAAAAGTTCAAAGTGATGGTGGAGAAGGCAACTGGTAGACACATCAAAGCTGTACGATCCGATAGAGGTGGCGAGTATACTTCGGCGGCTTTTATGAAGTATTGTGAGGAGCAAGGCATAAGGCGATTTCTAACTGCACCGTACACTCCTCAACAAAACGGTGTGGCCGAGAGGAAGAACCGGATCATTCTCGACATGGTTCGGTCAATGCTGAAGAGCAAAAAGATGCCAAAGGAATTTTGGGCAGAAGCTGTGCAATGCGCCATCTATGTGCAAAATCGATGTCCACATGCGAAATTGGATGATCAAACACCACAAGAGGCATGGAGTGGACAAAAGCCAACAGTCTCTCACTTCAAGATATTCGGTAGTGTGGCTTACGCACATGTACCAGATCAGCAAAGAACGAAGCTCGAAGACAAAAGCAAAAGGTATGTATTTATTGGGTATGATGGGAAAACAAAAGGATACAAGCTATTCGACCCGATAAGCAAGAAGGTTGTGGTGAGTCGTGATGTACGAGTTAACGAAGCAAGCGAGTGGGATTGGAATACCTCAACGGAGATTATCATCGAAGTAGGAGAATCATCAATTGCTACACCAACAACTACACCAACAGACCCTGAAACTACTGATGATGAAGATGAACCGCAACAAGCCAAAATGCGAAGTTTGCAAGATTTGTATGATTCGACAAGTGAGGTACACCTTGTATGTCTTTTGGCAGATG
>JANIHZ010000009.1:22791429-22807087 GCA_027478365.1 Erythroxylum rufum | reverse complement strand
ACAGCTGTATAATATATCAATATGGACTATTTTGCAATTTTTAAAAAATTTAGGGACTATTTTATAAATTTAAAAAATATCCCGAAACGGTATCCGGTACTGACCGGTACCGGTACAGTTCCGTTCCAGAGCCCAATCTGGTACCGAGCCTGGTACGGTATTCATAACATTGAGGTATATAGTGAACATTGATACAACCTAAGAGTATAAGATCACGAATAAAATGAATGTCGATCTCTATATGTTTGCTGCGCACATGCTGAACTGGGTTAGAAGCAAGGGCACGAGCACTTAGGTTATCACACCAAATCATAGACGATTGTTGTAAAAATAAACCAAGTTCCGACAGTAAAGTACAAATCCATCTAACCTCAGCAGCACCATCTGCTAGAGCTCGATATTTAGATTCTGTACTTGAACGTGAAACAACTCTTTCCTTACGAAAGCTTCAAGAGACCAACGTATTTCCAAGATATACACAAATACCAGCCATGGATTTTCGATTGTCAACATCTGTGGCCCAATTTGCGTCAGTGAATGCAGTCACCTGAAGAGATTTAAAAGGTTTGATGCGTAAACCTAGATGACAGGAACCTTTAAGGTATCTAAGAATACGTTTTACTCCTTGATAATGAACGTCAGTAGGTTGAGATAGAAACTAGCTAAGTTTATTCACTGAGTAGGCTATATCAAGTCTGGTGGTAGTAGGATACTGAAGAGATCCAATAACTTTTCGATAGAGAGATGGATCTTCCATGAGTTTTCTATCATCTTGGGTGAACTGTTGACTAGTGATCATAGGAGTGGGTACCCGTGCATAATTTATCATGATAAACTTTCTCAAAATGTTGAAGGTGTATTTAGTTTGACTCAAATAAATCATTAAATCAGGATGCCATCGAGTTATCAGATGGATGATGAGATAACTCTTTAACAACCTATTCACTACATTCGAACAACATGTGATTCCTCTTCTTGGTTTAACTAGTTTTGTGTCAACCAAGTAAATGTTTCCTTTTCATTTCTCTTTTGTTCTGTCATAATTTGTATTGTGAAGCTTTCTTTCCACTGAACATACCCGTGTCTTCTCGACACACTTCTGGGACATTGTACCATCTGCAAATTTAAACTGTAACCTTAAGTGGACTTTCTATCATCCAGACACATAGCTAAAATCTGAATCTGAATTTCCTACAAGGTTTAGTCTGTTGACTGTGCTATATGTCAACATACAATCCTTAATTCTCTTTAGTATCTTAACGCTCACTAGACTGTATTCCAATGGTTTACAACTGGATTAACTAGATATTGACCAAACAGTCAAACAATAAATGCAATGTCCTACCTAGTACATAGCTGAGTATACACCAGACTATCAACCGTACTATAATACAGAACATTCCTCATAACCTTTCTCTTTACTTTATTCTTTAGATACTGTACGAAAGATTATCTCTCACTTTGAGAGACAAGTGCTATGACAGGTTTACTGTCAACTGTATTAAACTTTTGTAAAACATATTCAATGTATGCATTCTATGAGAGGTCTGATGAGTGTTGAAATTTGTCCTGGTGAATCTAAATACTTAGGACTGAAGATGCTATACCAAGATCCTTCATTTCAAAGTTTTTACCCAAAAGTTGCTTAACCTTATACAACATGGTCAACTAATTTGACGTGAGCAATATATCATCTACCTGCAGTAATAAGAAGATAACTTTTCTCCCCTTGACCTCACAGTACAAGCATTTTTTTAACTTTATTTTCCATGAAGCTGAAAGAGGTCACAACCTCATCAAATGTAAGGTATCACTTTCTGAAGGTTTGATGTAAACCATATATTGATCTGCATAACATGCAAACCATGTCAATTCCATCTGGATATTGAAATCTTTCAGTTTGTACCATATAGACTACTTTATAAAGGTCTTTATTCAAGAAAACGATTTTGACAGCCATCTGATGTAATTTTATATCATTATGAGCTACAATTGCCTTAATCACTCAAAATGTATCCTACGAGGATATGAAAGAAAAGGTAACATAAAGTCAACCTTTTTCTCTGAGTGAACCATTAGGCAACTAAGCGAGCCTATAAACCGCTGAACTTTATCCTAAAATCCTTTAGGTCTTAAAACTTTATTTACAACTAACGAGTTTACAGTTCCGCTGCAAATCAACTAGCTTCCAAACCTTGCTATGCTTCATGGCTTGCATCTCATTATTCATCGCATCCCACCACACATCCGCATTGGGTCCAGAAACAGTTTCTGTAAAAGTAACTAGATCCGTAACATGTCTAATAGCATAGTCCTGTACACTTGATAGACTATGTAATCAGATGGGATAGTAGGTCATCTCATTCTATTGGATTCACTTAACTGTATTAGATCATGTACCCAGGAACCTCTGTGTCTACAGGTATGGGTTCCTGTTCCTATGCAGGTATAGTACAGAGACCTAGATCCACCAGATCTAACTATATGAGTAGCGGGTACATGATGACTATAGTATCTACCCTACTATCATCCAAATGGTTAAAGAGCTCACCATCATCATAAGCATCGCACTTCAGTAACTTAGTTGTTTGTGATTCTACTATTTTGATCCCTCCTCTACAGTAAAAGTTGTAGCCTTAAAATAGTCGAGATATCTTACTAAAAAGCAATGAACGAGAATGAACATGCAATCTTTCTTTATAAGGATTATACTACCTCAGTAGGGCAACCCCATACATGAATGTGTGCAAGGTTGAGTTTCCAAACTTTTAGATAATTAGGTAGACTAGTCCTGCTCTGCATTGACTTCTTTAAGTCCTTTAGGGTACTGTTATGCCTTTCGGCAATACACCATTTTGGTCAGAACTATTGACATAGTAAATTAAGTCATTATTCTAACTGATTCCATATATCTAACAGACGGACCTTTTAAAGTCCTAAAATATCATGTTTGTCATAATATTCTCCTTCATGGTCAAATCTGACTATCTTGATGAATTTTCCTAATTGGTTCTCAACCTTTAGTCTTTAAGCAAGAACACATAACTGTGATGGGAATAATCATCAACAAATGTCAGAATATATTTAGAATTGCACAATGCAACTCTATAAGGTTTACTAAAGTTTTTATGTATCAGACTCAACAAGTTAGAAGCATGAGTTGATCTCAATATCCTTATTAGTTAACTTACCCTTGCAACAGTCAGCATATGTTCCTAAATCATCTTAATCTAGAATTGAGAAATGCTTTCCTTAATCAATCTTTCAACCCTAGCTCTAGAAATGTAGCTTAAACTTTTATGTCACACCATGTATGACTTCTCATTCATCAGGGTCCTTAATTTCATAAGTTGTTTAGCAAGATATGAAGAAGCATTTATTTAATTCGGGATAAGACACATTCTATACAAACCATATGATAAGAAGGTTGTACCATTATGTTTTGTATTAAACAACTGTACAATAGAAGCATTAAATGCAAAACATTAAACCCCTTTGTCCAAAATTGATCAAAAGATCATATATAAAATGTGTCATATAAAACCCAAATGAACCTTACAAAAGGTTCAGTACATACATCCCCTATAGATATTACTTTCACTTCTTTATTGATGTGAACCATCAGTTTCTCCTTCTCTTTATTTGGCTTTATCTTGGATATGAACCTTTGCATTATAGAAGTACCTTGATCATATGCTCCATTAAATAGCCACCAAATACTTAATGTGACTATCGCAAATTAGATTTACAAATTTGATAAGCCAAAGAGTAACCTGATGGTCTCATTCTTTCCTTTTAAACTCATACTGCTAGTTTCTTTATGTCCCTAGGACATTTATTAGCACTGGTTTGACCAACATCAGCAGGTGGAGAAGATTTTAACTTTCTACCTTTGAACTTAGTAGGCTTCATCTTTGTCTTCCCTTTATTTGCTTCGAGGTCTGTAAGAGTATCAAACTTGAGTTTCTCTTCCTCAGCAACGCAATGGGCTATCAAAGTATTGAAGTCCTAACATCTTTAATCTACTGTGAAGATGAATTATTCTCGATATGTACTCCATTACTCCCATTTTCTCCCGTATACCTTATGAAAAATAATTCTTTCATCAAGGCACTTGCCTCAACACTAGGTGAGACTATATACTTTTAGGAAACATTATCAAGAAACTCCTTCGCTATGTCTGAGTCTGGAAGTCCACTTACCAGATGGTTAGGAATGGATCTCTTAATGGTCATCAGATATAATCTACTAGACCGATCTCAGGTTTCATAGGCTGCTTTATGAGCTCTCAAGCTCATGGATGTAGGTGGAGATGGCCTATCTGTCCTTATGGTCATATCAACCATAGCTATTTCCATAACGTTCAATACATCCTCTGTCCACTACTTTGAATTGCAACGGGACAGGGTTTCAATGGTGACAAAATTTTGTTGATTGAAATGTGACTTCAAGATGATAATGTTTAAATCAACATAAATGTAGGATAACAACGATACTCAAAGCCAATACATAGTATCTTTACTGAAAATTAGGTCACATATATTATCAAACACCTGTGGGACGAATACATAATATATGTAACTAGAATTCTACATAAAAGTGATCAAAGTACAAATCATCAACTCTCATGACACTACTACCTGTGGGCGAATAGATCATTCAAGTAACGATTTTCCTCTATCTAATGCCTTTATGTACATCTTAAAATCTCATATAAGCCCAACACCTGTGGGTAGAATAACCAAACATGAGACTAGAGACATCCCCTAAGGTGTAAGCATAACAATTCAAAATGCTGACTAGAAAGGCCACTATGGTGACTACATCCTCATCAGCACCCAAAAAGTCCACAAATACAAGGGATACATCTTTATTTTATGCTCACGTTCTTTATGGGCATAAAGTATGTAACAATGCTACATAAATAAATGCAAAAATTCAAATGCACAGTTTCATTGTCACACACTCATGATGAAGACATTTTCTGAAAACTTCATTTGAGACTTTCGTAATATAAAAATCTCAATGGAGTGACCATCGTGCGTCACAGGATACTAAACCGATCACTTGAGACACGAAAACCTAATGTATCTCCTTTATAGCAAGTTCGTTGCATAAAAATTCACTCAAAAATAGCTTCAGAATGTCTAAATTCTTTTTTCGATCGACTATTATGCAATCCTTAATACTGAACATAAGACCCGAGACATAAAAACTTGAAGTATCTCCCTCATGTGATGTTCAAAACATAGAAATTCACTTGAAATCGGATTTAAAATAACTTAATTCCTTTTTCTTGAGTTAAACTTTATTAATTTATTACTAATATAATAGATCCAAAAAAATAGAAAAACTTACTTCATAAATTTTTCGGACCTAAAAACTGACTCAAAACACCCCAGAGTACCCTTACGAGAAATTTGAAATTTTTGCATTTTTTTAAAATTACTATAGAGACCGTAAAGTTGACGTGGCACACCACGTTAGTGCTCGTGTGCTACACAAACCCGCACAGACGCATGTTATAAAATTCATATTTGCTACATGCTAATGATGTTGCAAAAAGTTAATATATAACAGTGTAAAAATGTTACAAATAGTTAATTAATAACATTTATAAAATATAATATAAAATCATTTGTAGCTATCAATAAATGTTATATTAAACTCGACAATAACATGTCAAAAATGTTACTAAAGCATCATATCTTTAGTAACATGAGCTGTCATAGCATAGTCATTAGTGTTACCATTCATATTTAATAACTCTTATTACCTGTTACCGTATGTCATTTTTGTTGTAGTGACATTTTCTTTAACCATTTGCCCATTTCATAATTTATCATATGACATTCACTTAAAGTTATGAAATATGTAATGAAGTGCATACTAAACATATATGAGCAATAAATATGCGTACAAATCATCTATGTACATGTAAATTGTTTAGCATGCATTATGCTCACTTTTAAATTCCAATGTTTAATCACCCAATTTATATGTGATCATTCCTATTTCATTTATTTCTAGTTGTTTGAAAAGTTTCACACACATTAAAAAAGGTTCGGATAAGATGTGGTAAAAAAAAATTGGAAATGAAAACAAGATCATTGTTGTGACAGAAAATCCTTCTCCAGGGTCACGATCATGTCTGGAGTGTCGTGGTCATGACAGAAGAGTTTTCTTCTGTGTTATGATCGTGATACCCATGTCACGCTTTTGACAAAAGAACTTAATGTTGTGTCACGATCGTGACAAACACTTGCTATGTATACCTCTACTTTTTCCATAATATGCATATAGAAAAAATTCGAATTAGGTTTTGATGTCTTTTGAAAATTTGTTCCCTATGTCTCTAGTCTCCAAAAAACTAAAAATCAAGCCATTTTGACTTCTAAATCATGAGATATAGACCAAACATCACAAGCTACTTTGAAATAGGGGCATTATGACACCAATTTCAATCTTAATTTTCAAAGTCATAAAGCCAAAACTAAGTCAGAGTCTTTTCTAAAGATTTCTATTCCTATGTCTTAGATTTCATATGCAACTAAAATCATCCAATTTAGAGGTCTGTAGGCTAAGTTATAATCCAAACAATGTGACTGGTTCAAACAAATCTAAGACAAAATTTCACTACAAAATACTCTCTTGTCATATTCAATTAATTTCATGCAAGGTAATGCCAAAATAACACCAACACACCATCCTAGCAACCATTCCATATACAAATGAATCTTTGTATCCATTCAAACATACACACAAAGAGAAATTAAACTAACTATAGTCCCAAACCTTAAAATTGGCCAAGTAACTCTTTTAATGCCTTTCCTTCCCTTCCTCTTTGGCTTTGATTAACTCACCAACTAGAAATACCACAAATACATATCTCAATCTCAATTCCAACCTTATAAGTTCAATTCTTCATAAGTAAAGCAAGAAAAGATAATGATGAAGAGAAAACCACTAACTTTTATCTTGATTTGCACCTAAGATTAGCTTGATTCCTTACATGCAAAATGATGGGATGAAGAAGATGAAGTGGAGAGAAAATGAGAGAGGAAAAATTTGGAATTCAAACCCTAAAATGTCGTCCCCTTCTCCTCTCTATGTGGCCATTTCATGCACGTTCAAAACTTACACACATGCTGCTTAATTCCTATTGGACACGCATGCTTTCTTCTTATTGTTCACACATGCTTTAATCCAATTGGTTCATGTGTTGACTTTAGGAAAATTGCGCATTTGTCCTTCTTCTTCCTTTAATTTCCACATTGGCATATAATCTCATCAATTAATTTCATTCTCATCTATATTTCAAGTCTAAGTATGTATGTCCATGCCAAAATGAACAAGTTACCTATTTACGCATGTCTTTTACATTAAGTACCATTATGTCTCTTACTATGTTTAGATGCACTTAATTCGTTATGTTCACTTCTTAATACACCCTAGACATACTATAATACCTAGGGTATATGCTGGACCATTACACACTCCATAATCTTTCACCTATAAACATCAATTTGCATCACCCAACATCTTTAATAGACATCCATTAAGCCTAAAAATGTCATTAATATTATCCATATTAAAGGTAGGTGTTGTGATAGTATGAAACTATACGAAATAGCTTGGTCTTATTATTAGATCAAAATTATCACTTCATTAAGCAACCATTTTCGTAGTTCGAAGGGGAACATTTTCATCTTCTCCTCCTTCTTCTCTTAGACTTCTTTTGTAGGATTTACACTAATACAGTTGTTATCATTTCTATTCCTCATCAAAATAGTTCAAAAACCATGAAAATTCCTTCAGTTAATGCATAGAATTGCTACAGAAAAATAGTACTTTGTTTATGCAGATACTAAAATACAGAAATGGACAAATAAATGACTTCTTTTGAATTCATATTGATTTTCCGCAAACCATTTGGGTAAGAGAATAGCTAATAAGTTTTCTACTAAATTAGATTAAATACAGTTTACAAAATAATTGCAAGACCAATTGCCAAATACCTGTGCGCACAATGTTGTTTTTTTTATTAAGAAGCCACATTTGATAATAGGTTCGAGTCTAATATTTTTGGAAACAATCTTTGGAACACATAAAAAAAGAAATTAAAGTCCTATGGAGAATTACCACAGACATAACAACACCTATCTTCAATAGAAGAATCACCACTATTAATTAAAAAAAGAAAAAACTACAGATTTGATGTCAAGGCACATCTTTTCCTTCTTGATAAAGACATTATTCTACCTTTCCTTTTGGGCAACTGTAAGGGTGGATAAAGTCATAGCTAACTTTGCAACTAGAATAGGACAACTAAGGAGAATCATGTCAAAGTATATTTCGGAGACTAACCAAAGCTTATATAGAACTACAAAACAGTCATCTTCTGCTGATTCAGTTGAATGACTTAACAAAATGTAGCAACAAATTCCAATAGCCATTCCAGGGAACTATAAAGCACTAGGAGATTAAAATGGGATAATAATAGAAGAATTGAAAATTGACAACTTTAAGTTTAAGAAAATTCTAGGAAATGGATACACTAAAAATGAGAATGGGCAGATGAAGCCACCTTTAGATATCCATTTTCAGCATGACATAGGTATGAATACGGTCGAATCAAATTCACATTAGGCAAGCCTACATCAAGAAAACAATTGTACAAAACCAACTCTATTTCTTGCAAAATGAAAAGGGTATAAGAGTTTGAGTTTATAAAGGTCAAACTTTTTGGTTCCTTAACAATACGAGGAAACCTTTGTATGCCTCAATCACCTTTTGGGAGGCTTATATGTTAGCATATATCTTACATTCAATAGATTAGTGGTAATTTTACTAAAATAATTATTTAAATACGTCTTTTATCTTATTCACATTTAAATGCATATGATAAAGTTCTTGGAATAAGTGAAATTATAATGAAATGTATATGATAAAGTTTGTGGGATAAATATACATATAAATGAAATTATGATAAGATCATAATTATAAGATTTATATTACCTTTATGTGTTATCCTTAAATTGTTTCTAGTTATTTTTCTGTTGAAATTAGACATTAGGAGAGCATAACAAGATTAACACATGTTATTATGTTTCTTACTTTTAAAGGAAGTAGTTGATCTCATAGATTAAAGTGTACAAATACTTAAATAAACTTGTAAGTGCTTGTTAGAGAACAAATTCACTAAACAGTCCCAATATGAGAATTATATTTTGAATAATGCTTGCATCTCTATGAAAATTCTTATTATATAATTGTATAAGTCATTCTTTAACTTGAGATCTTCGAAGTATCACATATAGGGATTGCTATATTTTGATATTACTTATGACCTATCCTTATTAATAGTAGTTTAATTGGTGATCGTTAGATATAGCATAAATTATATAAAGCTAATTTAGTAATCAATGTAAGATTCATAACCTTAAAAAGATTAAAGAGAATGTGTCATAATTTTTATTTAATATTGATTTAATAAATCTTTGACGATGGTAAAATGACACTTTAAAATAGTTTATAAATGTCATTAATAGAATCAATTACTAATATTTGAAAACTAATATAATTAGATTCAAATAAATGAGACATTTATTTTATACTTCATGTCTAATTGAAACATTATAAGATGAAAGAATTGAATTATATAAAAAAAATTATGCACGAAAAATTTAAACAAAATTAGTTCAAATTCCTAATATCTGGTTAGTCATGATACATTACAAAATATCAATCTTGATCTACGAATATAAATTATTTATTAGAGAACTAAAGATCAATTAAAAGATTTATGGTCATAATGTATATGTTAATATATTTAGGAATCTAATAGATCACACAAAAAGAATAGTTGAATAGAGAAAAAATTAATTTAATTAAGTTGGACTTGATTGTAAAATTTGAGAAACTTTAGAATTAAAAATGAGATATTTATTAAATAAAAATCGGCATGAGATATTAGATCTTAATTAGGCCTAATTAGTATTTAATTATAATTATTTCCAATTATAATTAAAGTTTAATTAAAATTAAGATTTTGTTTAAGATAAATTACTAAAATACTCAAACCATATTATAAATATGCATAGACTCTAAAAGATCTAGCAGTTTTTGTCTAACCCTTTATACACCACTTGTAGAGTTGTCTTAACACTACATCAAAGTTGACATTTAGCTACGAAAAAAATCGTACGTAAACATACTAAAATTGTCGCTAATATGAATTGCCAATGTTTTGCTTTCGTTGCCCAAAATGTCATGAAATCCTCATAGCTGAAAACTATAGGCAACGTTTTGGGCTATTTGTTGCAAAAAGTTTTTAATAATGATTGTCTTTCATAGAAAAAAAAACTTTTAGCAACAATTAGAGGAATTATCACCAAAGAATTTGGCTATGCTTCTTTTCTATAGATAAAAAACTATTAGCTACGCTTTTGGAAGTGTAGCCAAAAGTTTTTAACTACGTTTTCGAAGACGAAGCCAAAAGCTTTTAGCTACATTTCTAAAAACGTAGCCTAAAGTTTTTAGTTACATTAGTCAAATATTTTTAGCTATGTTTCAGAAAACGTAAGAAAAAGTTTTTAGTTATGCTTCTGAAAATGTAGCGAAATGTTTTTAACTATGTTTTCTAAAATATAGTCAAAATTTTTATCTACATTTTAACGAAATGTTATACCATGTTGGAATAAATTATTTGTTACATTTTTAATTGATATTATTGCATATAATGTTTCAATATATTTTTATTGTTAATTTATTATAAAATTATACAAAATAATTGATAATTTGAAGCATTATATATAAAAATAAAATATCATTAAATTTCAACATATACAAGATTTTAATTGCAACTTCAACAATTCTTATATACAAAATAATAAATACAGAGACTAGTTTACAAATTAGAGTGCAAATCACTTAATTGATGCATCTTTGTCAAATCTGTAATATGAGAAAAAGTATTAAATTTAAATTATAATAGAAATAGGAATTAAGAGAAAAAAGTATAAGAGATATAATTAATACTTCACTGCTTTGATAATCTAGGCCAAGGATTTTTTCAGGTACTTATTATGCTTGGCCAACTTTTTTCGAGTATGTTGTGATTCAGCCTTAAGTGACTTGTTTTCCTCTTCAAAACGAAGAACATGTGTGGATCTTGATGAGGTCAAAACATTTGGCTTAGGGCTAAAGCCAAGACCTTTGATATAACCAAAACATGTACTAAGCATGGTATTGCAAATGTCTTGTACATTGACCTCATTGCCCTCAGATATTGATTTCTATAACAACGCCTGCATCTTATTTTAAAATTAAAAAAATCCAATATTCAATGCAAATATTATTATTATTATTACACAAATAAATAAACTTAAAATTTAATCAAATTTTTATACTTACATAGTTATTTTCCGCTTCTTCTAACATCCACCATTGACCTTCCTTATAATGAGTGACTTTGTACAGTGTGATCCTATCACACTCTTATAATGAAAGAAAAATACAAGGAACAACAAATAATGTAGTGCGTATTGATATAATTATAACTTGTAAACAAAGATCTTACATATTCATTTTGGACTACTACAAATGATTTGGACACTTGATTGTTAGGTGTTTTCATTTTTTTCTCTATTGACCTTTTCCTTCTCACATTTTTCCCAAATAAAGAAAAAAAGATTAGGTAGTTATTAAATCATTTAACAAGATTAATGGAAGCAAATGTCATCAGAAAGGAAACAAACCTAAACTTTGGGAGAGGTCCAGTAATCACACAAATTAATCCAATTTTCTTGAAACATTCGTTTCGGAATATGTCTCCTTGCTTTCGCATAAGAAGGAAAAGATTTATAGAACTGATGCAACCTATAATGACGATCCCTAGTCCTTTATTTTAACAATAAAGTCACGTAGTTTGAAACATTAGGGTTCTCGATATCGACAACATTCAATTTTATCTATAAATAATAAGTAAAAATGTAACTTAAAATAAGTGAAACAATGTTGCATATAGTTAAATAACTTGAAAATTTACCACAACTTTATCCAAAGCATTTTCAAGCCTGTTGTCTTCCTTTAGGTCTTTAGCATGCTTAAGGCAAGGTAAGTCTGTTTTCACAATAATCCCTAGCTCATTTAACAACTTTACATATTGGATCTTGTCTATGGGATGACCTTGCAAGTATAAATATGTATTGACAACTTGCTATTCATTGCAATTCACAACCTCTAGTTATACCTTTACATCTTTTTTTAATATTGACATTTGAACCAGACAACAAATCAATAATAATAAGAAAATATGCATTAAATATGTAAATATATATTTGAGCATAAGTCTATTTATAGGTGTTAAATATTAACAATCCTGTAGATCCCTTTGCCTAGTTGATTCATTGTTGCTTAAAGAAGAATGAGGTTGTGCCTGACTAATTTTAATGGTGGTTGAGGTCGAATGTTGTTATTGGCTAGGAACTAATTGATATGATTGAAGTTGCACATTCCTCTATTATACAATTTCCATACCTACCACCTTCTTCCCTTTGTTTCTATTAGGTTCCATTATATTATATATCTATAAAAAACATAAATTTTATTATCATTACAATACATCCAATCCTCAATACAAACATATATTCAATCATTAAAATTAATAGCATTGACATAACTCAATCATCAATAATCTGCATTAACATAACTCAATCATTAACAATCTAAATTAACATAAATCAACCATCAACAATCTACATTAACATAAGTCAATCATCAGCAATCCGCATTAAGATAACTTAATAATTAATAATCCACATTAACATAACTCAATCATCAATAATCTCCACTATTATAACTCAATCATTAGCAACATGCATTAATATAACTCAATCATCAACAACACTTATTAATATATCTCAGTCATCAATAATACACATTAATATAACTCAATCATTAAAAATATGCATCAACAATTTGAGTGTCATAGTTGGTTTTAGGCTTCTATAAAAAAATTTAAGGCTAGGCATAAGATCTTATCAATTAATGCTCAATAACCCAAAAATTTTAACACCAAAATAAAGCATACTTAAAAAATCAAGGGTAAAGCATATCTTATCATAGAAACGTGACATTATTTAGTTCTAAAAACAACACTCAACATTAAAGTTAGCAATTTTAACCTTAGAGGCATTAAGTAGCCACTCCTTACTCAAGTTCCCAACGAAGACCAAACAACATTTCATTGGTCAGTCTTTTTTTAGAATTTCTGAATTTTTTATTCAATTCTCACAATTATGCCCTAAATGAAATGTTAAATTCTTGAGTAATCTACTTCCCTTTAAATGATGAATTCGTAGTACCTTGGAATTCATAAGGGATTGACTTGTCAGTGTCTTTTTGCATTCAATCTTTTAGGTATCGAATTCACCTCGGTAGTTATACCACGTTATTATTATAAATATACAAAAATAGAATTATAAAAAATAGAAATATAAATATAAAAAATATAAAACCTATATGCAATATATAGACTCCTGCAATCATGACATTTTTGCTTATTTGACTAAATTTTGTTTTAAAAGTAAAAGAAAGGGAATAATTTCTTTCACAAAAGATATATGTTTTCACAAGGTATAACTAGAAATTCCTATTTATTTGTTACTGACTTAGCCATAGACCAATTCCACTTTTTATTGGGAAGTATTGAATACTATTCTAAAACCATATGTAGTTAACTATGGTTAAGCATTAACCAAAAAAATTGACCATAAAAAAAATTAACACATATGACAAAACACCTTTGTAAGATAAGGAAACATACATAGATCATTTAAAATAATGAAATTAATCAAAAGTAATAAAATTGAATCGAAACATAAATCAATCAACAACTACATTTCTAGATCCAATTACTAATTTTATGCTTTTTAAAAGTATAAAAGGGAAATGCTTATTATACTACTTAAGAAAATCTTTAGATCATATTATTGAAAAATGATGCTGAACTTTCCATATATGTACCTTTTCAATTAGAATATGTGTATAGTTACAAAAAGGAAATTAAAAAAGGAGAGGCAAAAAGATATATTAGTGAATATTTAAAGCTATAAGGATATGTACATAAGTTGAAAGTTATCATTCTTGGATCAATTACGGAGCTTTAATTATCAATGAACCAAGAGTCTTCAACTTTGCAATTCAAAAGAATACACATTTGTTTTGAAGTTATGAAAAGAGGATAGATGCATTTGGGACAAAACTGAAAGTTGTAGAGATGGAAACTTTATGGCTACCCATATGAATATGGCATCATTGTTATCCATCATTCCAGCATTTGTTGACAATTGCTACAATAAAGATGGATTATATAATATTTATAAGCATATGTTATATCCTATGATAGGGGGAATATTTTCTTTTGTTCTTGAATCGATTAAAGATCAACAATAAATCTATTTTTTCACCTCTTTGCCAATAAAGAAAAATATGAGGACATTTGTCATAATAGGAGAGGATGCTGCAAAGAAATCCCATCAATATAAGTTAATACTCAGTCCATGTGAATTTAAAAATTTTGCAAAATTCATCACATTTGTTTGACTGATTTTATGCATAATAATATAAGATGCTTATTATTGTAAGTTCAAAACTAGGTGATGCTAAAGGTCCAAAACCATAATACGAGAAATCTTCATAGCATGTACCTATCAATTTATACAAGGTTATGAACATACTTAAATTGACGATGTATCATATCTACATTCTGGTTAGTAGATTGTAGAGCATAAATATTATACTAAGTCAGTAAAAGAGCAATGCATTCCTTACATAAAGAACTCCATAAATTTGTTACAAACAATTCAAACAAAAGTAGGATGTCTCTAATATACATGCAAGGTGGTAAAAAAATGTCAACCAATACACAACCAAAATAGAATCATAATTCACCATCTTCCAAACATAAACAAAAACCCATAGACAAAAAACATAACACAAAACCCAGAGAATGATAACGTAATAGAAAAAAACACAAAAAGGATTCTTTTTGAAAATAGAACAGAAAAATATTACCTAGTGGATGACTTCCTTGGACGGACCACAACAAATCGGAGACAACCACAATAGACGATGTTTCTTCAACGAAAAAACAAAGGAAATATAACAACAAACAACAAAGACGAAGAGAGCTTCATTTTCATGTTAATAATAAATCAAAAATGACATTATTTCTTGTGGAATAAGGGATGTCATTTTCAAATAATTTAGAAGAAATATGGAAAATATTTGGCAACGATTCCAAAAAATGTTGCTAAATGTAGATCATTGGTGACGAATTTAAAGAAACGCCACCGAAGGTTTAACAATTGGTGACGATTTCTCAGGGCTAACCATTTGGTGATGCTTTTGTTAATCGTCGCTATATCTAAGACTTCGGTGATGATTTTTGTTAATCGTCGCCAAATATTTTCATATATGTATTTATATAGGTAACAAATTTTATGTAATATAGAAACTCAATAAAATAGTATGGAATTTATATATAATAAAAAGATTTTTGTGACACCATATTAAATTATCAATTCATATATTTTAAATGAGAAAATTAAAAAATATAAATCTATGTAATATTAATTAATTTTGTGTTTAAAGT
>JANIHZ010000009.1:22745205-22779971 GCA_027478365.1 Erythroxylum rufum | reverse complement strand
TGATTATTGCTAAAATTGTTGCGTTCTTGAATGATTGCGATTATGTTATGTGTATTCGATTGGTTTTGTGAAATTGTGAATGTTATTGTGTTGAATGTGACATGATCATGAAAAGAACAGAATTTTCGAAATGTGCCTTCAGGCAATCCGATTTTTCAAGCATGAAAATGTGTTATGTAGGTTTGGTTAGGTCCCATAAGTTAGAGTCAAGTGCACTTGTCTCGTTTTTATAGGCTTCGCCCGCCTGTAATAAAGTTACACGCATTAGTGATGTTGATGACAAATTCTAAAATTTTAATTTCAGCTTTATGTACATGTCGAACCAGCTGAGAATTTTCAATTGGTATATTTGGACTTGAATAAGGCTAGGAATGAGCCTATATTGTTGCTTGATTAATTGGTTATGAGCTTGATAAGTTTATGTAGTTAATTGATGTCATAACCTAAAGAATGGATTATTTTGATGTGGTTGAGTTCAAATATGGAAATTTTGATTTGTTAAAGGAACAAATGGGTTCTTTTAATGCAAACATGATCTTAAATACGTGAGTAATGTGTATAAGGTATGGATGAATGAGCTTTGAAGAACATGGGGTAATTATGAATGAGAATTGGGTAAATGTATTAATATATATTGCTGGAAAAGTTTGGTGAATGTATAGATCTAGCTTACTGAAAATCTAGATTTAAAGTAACAATTGTGTGTGGATTATGAAAGGCTTTTTTATCATTAAAATGTTCAAGGATAAGTGTAAAGTATGTTTGATGAATTTGGAGTAAATCAAGCTAATTTAAAGGTACAAACCTGATTGCAAAATGGCAGTATACAAAATATGATGTTTGAATGGTTTTAGGGTGTATAAGCACAAATTGAATAGTTAAGATCTATGTATAAGAATAAATACCCGAGAAAGTCAATTGAGCATGCATTGAACATAACACATATACATGTGTATAATTGAGTATTTATTTGATTAAACAAGTTAGTAATGTGTACATATGTGTGTATTACATGATTCAGAAGCACAAATTGACCGACAGCTTCCAGACATCGCTAGCTCGTCAAGACAATAGCTATCTGGATCATACTATGAGTTAACCTAGATGTTTAATCACTATATTTGAATTGTTCTTAATTAATAGTTAGATATTGAACTGTTACTGATATGATTGTGTTAATTCTTGACATTGATGGTCTGAGGAGTTTGATATTCGGGACTATATTGGAAGTGTTTGCAAATTGAATGTGAATATGGAAATTGTGTTTTCAACTATATGTTGAATGTTGAACTTAGATCCGATGAATGTGTTATATGACTGTGCACACTAAATGAGAGTTATTGATAACATAATATGTGATTTGATGCATTTTCATTACATTGATATACATGATCAGATAAAGGAGTTGTAACTGAAGTGACCAATGTGAAAAAGAGCTTAAAACTTATAAATGTGCACACAGAGCCACAGGCTCAATGATTAATGAGCCTGATATCCATAATGGGTACGGAGCAGCATCTAAAATGAACTCGGTATCTGCAATGAATACGAGACAGTTAAATAGGCGCTTGGTCACATCAAAATAAAAATGAAAGTGGAGTCTCATGTGCATTGCAAATATATCTTTACATGTATCATGTGAATCATTGTAAAGAATGACTAAATTGAGTTGATATACTATTATGTTATGTTTGTGTACGTGTGAATGATTGTGAAAAAAATACTAAATTATGTTGATATAGTGATCTGCAATACTTGTATACAAGTTGATGATATGAATGATTGAGGTGAAAGATTAGATTATTCTAAAAAGATTATTTGACATGTTTATATTATAATGTGCTTATTGAGATATGATGTATAGTGTGATTTGGTATACAAAATTGTATGAGAATTAATTCAAGCTAATGTGATATACTTGTGAATTTGGTTATATACTTGTGATGTTGTATTTTGACTCGAGTGATCACATCGATGATGGTTCACTCACTGAGTTCGCAAAACTCATCAAAATTGCAACGTTATTTTTCAGGTACTGAGGATACCTAGCTTCTAAGGCAATCTAGTAGCAGTCTAGTATTGCTAATTTTAGAATCAGGAATGACTCAAAGGTCTGATCAGCTGATGTCTGAGTAGTTTAGATAGGTTATTTATGTTAGCATCTCATTTCATGTTATATATTTTGTAAAGAACAGTAAACTCTCAGATTTTTTTTGTAATGTACATATATGGATTATGAGATGTAATGACAATGTAAATGATGTTTGTGAAATAAAATGAGAAATGCTGAACTTATGATCACTTATTTTCTGTATGATGCCATAATAGTGAACTTAATTACTCTAACATGCCATTCTCATAGGTATGTTCTTGAATATCCTCTAGATGTTCATATATATGCTCTATGGTAGTAGTGTGTTACACTAACAATATCTACAAAATGTATTGAAAGAACTCTACAACTATTGTATAGAGGGTTAGGCAAAAAGTGCTAACTCTTTTGAAGCGTAAGCCTATTTATAGTAATTTTTAAATATTTTAGTAATTTAATTAAAGTAGGATTTTAATTTCAATCAAAATTTAATTAAAATTAATTTTAAAATACCAATTGTGGTCAAAAAGATCTAACATCTTGTATTAATATTTATTTATTAAATGTTTCATATTTAATTGCAAAGTTTATCAAATTTTATAATTAAGGTCAACTTAATTAAAATACATCGTCTCTCTTCAACCTATTCTTTGAGCGTGACCTATTAGATTCCTAAATTGTTAACAATAGATATAAATTGTAATCCTAAATCATAATTTGGGAGCATATAAATTAAACTCTTTTTAATTTAACTTTAATTCTTTAACTAAATAATTTATATCCATAGATCAAGATTGATATCTAGTAATGCATCATGATCACCCAAATATTTAAAAATTTCAAAGTGATTTTGACTAACATTTCTGTGAATGATTTTTTTTTTCATATAATCCAATTCTTTTATATTATAAAATTTTGATTAAATATAGAGTATAAAAATAATGTCTATCTTATTTAAGTCTAATCATATTAGTTTTTTCCATTAATAATTGATTCAATTAATAACATCTAAAAAATATTTTCAATGGTCAATCCACCTTAGCCAAAAATTTCTCAAATTAATATTAATCGAAAATAATGAAACATTCTTATTAATCATTTTATGAAGATGAATCTTATATTGATCACTCAATTATCTTCATACATTTCATATTATATCTAACAGCTACAGATTGAGCTACTATTAATTAAAACAGGTTATAAGTATTATTAAAAACATAGTAATTCTTATACAAGATTTTGGAGATCTTAAGTCAAATGATCACTTAAATAATTATCACAATGAGAATTTTCATAGATATACAAGTAATGTTTCAAATGAAATTCTCATATGAGGTCAATTCAATAAATTTGTTCCCTAACAACCGTCCATATTGTGTAAATATGTTCATACTTTAGTTTATGAGATTGATTACTTGCTTTATAAAGAAAAAAATACTAGTATTTTTAAATTTCATTAAATCTTAATATAATAATGACTAGAAATAATTTAAAGGTAAGATATAAATATAATATGAATCTTATAATTATGATCTTATTGTAATTTCATTTACAATGTGTATTTATTTTATAAACTTTACCGTATATATCTAAATAAGATGAAGAATTATAAATAATTATGTTACTAAATTACAATAAACCGATTACCTGTAGAACATAAACTAACAATTATACCGTATAATCTCAAGAGTTTGCATTATGAATATTATCTTTCTATTTTGTTATGTATAAGGCCATATTGTTTGATAGATACGAAATAAGTAGTAGATTTATACGTACTTTGGTATATATTTATTTCTCGTTTCTTGAATGGTGATTGTATTGGTCTTGAAGATGAACCGGAGAAAGAGCAGCAGTAAAAAGTAGAGGCACGAAGAAGATTAGTGGACGAAGGATATTGCATGTGGATACTGGGGCATCATATAATAAAGGATATATTCCTTATGATGCTTCAAATTCTAAGGGGTAGGCTTCAGATTTCGTATCAGATAAAGGCATAAAGCCATAAGGATATTGACGCCTCTCCTAAAAGCCAGACCTTATCCGTTCCGGAGATACGCATGAGCTTAGCAACCCCATAAAACCATCTACCAAGTCGTTATCTAATGAATTAGGTTACGGTTGTTTTGTAAGTCGGCAAAAGTCATTAGAGGTTATGTGTTGGAG
Source organism: Erythroxylum rufum (assembly GCA_027478365.1). Classification (NCBI taxonomy): domain Eukaryota; kingdom Viridiplantae; phylum Streptophyta; class Magnoliopsida; order Malpighiales; family Erythroxylaceae; genus Erythroxylum; species Erythroxylum rufum. The sequence goes on along the minus strand of JANIHZ010000009.1, from coordinate 22,775,713 downwards.
TCTATTATTAAGAAACGTACTTGTCTTGATCCAGGTAAATAAATGCATCTATAAGACAGCTTAACGTACGCAGTCGTATACCCGCAGGGGCAAAAGGGTTTATGTTTATCCCAGACAGTACTGGGCTTGGCAGTGGCGGGAGTTTTAATTAAGAAAAAAGAAATGACGCTGCCTGATACTCAGGCAATTAAAGTTATGACTATCAACAAAATTGATGATTCGTTTACACTGTCGCTGCCTCTATCTATAGTATTATTAGTAGCCACAATTTAATACTGTGATTGATGTGTACAATTCATAGAGTGTTGGCTTTTGTAACTATAAATTTAAATAATGTCTAATTTTTTTAAATGTTTAAGTTAATAATTAATTTTTAAAAGCTGTATATTTCATGTAAATTTTGAAATTTAAATTAGATGAATTTTAAAAATTAATTTTAGAAAAATATCAAAAATAAAGAATTTTGGATATGTTATCATAAAAAACTATAAGACAATTTTAACAAAACCTAAACTGCCTTGGGTATTGTTAATCTTGTCGTCCTCTGAGTTTGACGTCTTTTCGCTTCGATGGTATGTCTAGTCAAAAGAACAACCAACCAACTTATAGCTATTTGTTTCCACGTCCTCTCTTGTGCTGCTCCTCAAACGACAAAATTGAAGCATGTGGTGGCCACCAGGTCCAGAAGACCATACCAAACACTAACAGGAACAAGATTCTCTTTTACATGTACGGTTTTGTAATTGTATTTAACGGTGAATTTGTATCTTTGGTTTAATGTTTTAAAGTTGCAATTTATGGTCAACTTTTACAATATTAAACATAGCATTCAAAAGACTTGACTTTATCTATACTCTTTTACAAATGATTTCATTACTCCTTAGCGTACTTGAAATATGGGCTTAGAATATTCCAATAAACATAAATTTGATGACATGGAAGCAAGCAAAATTAGTTTTTGGTTAGCACCGCACCCAAAAGAAAAAGATACTATTAATAAAAAAACGAGAAAGGAAGAAAGTAACAACATTAACGGACCAACTAGGCGTACGTTTCTGGTGGACCTTAATTTGTGTACGAGGATTTATGCCTGAACAGACTCTACATACGAGAAAATAAAAATAAAAAAAGTTGCAAAGTTGGCTATGGAACAAGTGAAAGAACACACATAGCCAAGTGGAATCCCCACGTGCGCCCCATGAGATGAAAAATGCGCCCTCCAATCACAAGCCTGGGCCCACAAACTTGTCCACTCACTAATCCAACTAATGTAATGTCTCAGGAGTTTGATCTCACGGGCTTTTGATGGCGAGTGAACCAATCACTGTTGCTTATTAACCCCAAGACACACAGCCGAAGGGGCGGCCTAATGCGAGCAAGGCGCACTCGTCACCGTTCACTTCTTTTTGGCACGCCGGTGACGGAATTTCAAAAAACAACCCGCTTGTCTCTTTAGATTGATTGTCTCTTGCGCTCTTTCTGTACCTTAATTGCATCGACTTTTCGTCTGGGTATTGTTCTTTTTTTCCAGGTTTTCATGAATTTCTAGGTAAGAATTCTGTGCCCTTCTGAGACCTTTTTTTTTTCTTTTTGCAATTCGATTGATAATTGTTTTTCTGGTTATTTTTCATCTGTCATCGGTCTAAATTGCACCCTGTTGTCTTTGTGTAATTCTTTGTTGTTCTTATTACTACCGTATGGTGCTTGAATGGTGCGATTTTGGTTAGTGAAGTTTTTTATTAAAAAAATAAATAAATAGTGAAGTTGATGGGCATGCATAGTTTGATATAGGGGAGTTGTGTATGAAGCTCTGGTGCTGATGCTTGGTTTGTTCCTATGTGGGAAGCGTTTTGCAAGAACCGGTGGATGATACAATTTCTGCCAATATTGAAATCGGTTTCTTGGTGTTGCTCAATCCATATTTTTTTTACGCATGAGATATGTTTGTAGTCTTGGTGAAGATCTTGGACCCCAGATTTAATGGAATTTAAGCTAAGGGTTTGGACCTAGCGAAAGTAACATGGTAAAAATTTAGATTGCCATCTCAAAGAGTCGGGGATTATCATTTGGGAAATGAATGTGTTAAAATTCGCGAAGGGCTTTTAATGATGCTTAAGTTGAAGCTCAGGTTACCTTGGTTAGAGGAAGTGATGACAGAGTCATTAATATTTAGGTCCTTTTGTGTGAAGCTTGTTAGTTGGTTGGAGGGTCTCAAGTTATCCGAGAGAACCTTGTTCCATTCCAAATTTGGAAATCATTGGCATCGTTTTTATTAGCAGAATTTAATCAAATATTTAAACTCTAGCTTAGATTGAACTGAACTTGGAACCATACATCTGCATCTACGACCTTACGCCTGATTGCAACTAAGAGTTGAGAACTGTGTTTTGGGAATAGTGTAGTTAACCAAAATGCACTCTCTCCTTAAATGTGATTAGTGCATCTCATGTTTTCTATTCCGTAAAAGATATTTGTTCTTGCTTGGCGCTGTATTCCCTTGAGTTTCTTGGATTTTGAGGTGCTTTTATATATACCACTTTCTAGTGATGATTGGAAAGTTTCAAAACTTCTGCCGTATTAATGTCCCTTTGAATTTCAGTATTGCAAGTATAGTTTTGCCTCTTGATGGGACATTGCAGTGGTTTAATAGTTTGTGTTGTTGTATGTGTGTTGTATTGATCTTTTCACTGCTATGGTGTTGTGAGCTTGGATAATGCTTTGGAATGTATTAAATTTCATGATTGCTTCAAAGAAACTAGTATCAGTTGATGTAGTAGGTGAGTCTTGTGCTTCTTTTTTTTTGAAGGACAACTATGAAGGCTCGCCCAACTCTATCCATTCAGAGATCTGGTGCAAAGCAGCTGAGTAATGTAGGAGTGTCAGGAGCAATGTCTTCATCTTTGCCAGTCCTGCCTATCCAACTAGAAGAGACTTGCCCGAAGCTACCCGATTCTCAACAGGTTTCCATAGAAAGGGAGCTCATCACAAGGCCTCGTGTACATGCCAGTCATCCAACCTCTAACAGTGAGGTAGTGGGTCACATATTTTCTTCATCTCCAGGCTTCTCAACCGACCTTCAGTACTCTACCGTTTCACCCAGGGAGACACATACAAGAAATACTTGTTTTGTTTCTCAATCACCAACAAATGTGGAAGCTCTGTCATTGGCACAAGCTTCTCCTGGATTGCTTCAGTCGTCAACATCAAGTAATTATGGAAAAGAAAACAGTGCTTCTTGGAGTCCGCAATCACTGCCATCTTTTCTAGATTTCCCCATGGACAATCTTGTCCACAACAATCAAATAGAAAGCAACAGTTGTAGTGGTGTCATGACATCTGAGGATTATAATAAAAAAAGTGATTGGCAGGAATGGGCAGACCAACTACTCACTGATGATGAGGCTTTGACATCAAATTGGGATGACCTTCTGGTGGACACCACTGCTGCAGATATGGAACCTAAGGTTGGCACTTCTGGTCATGTAGGGCAATTAAGCTACCTTTTCCCAATGAATATTCGCTTTTAAAAACAGTTTATCTTGTTCATTTTTGTTGCTTCAGATGGCATACCAGGTGTCCAAACCATCTCCAAGTGCTCGAACGCAACAGCCTCATGTTTATCCCCAGCTTCCACCTCAGTCAGGGGAAAATCATTCTGTTCTGAACCCTACTTCTTCAACAAACAGTGCACCAGCTAAGCCGCGCATGCGTTGGACACCGGAGCTTCATGAAGCTTTTGTGGAGGCTGTCAACCAGCTTGGTGGAAGTGAAAGTCTGTCGTTCTTCTTCCTTTATAGAATCTTTAGTCAACCTATGGGGCTCCTGTTAAATTGACTTCTTTTTGGTTGCACAATGTACAGGAGCTACTCCAAAAGGTGTGCTCAAACTCATGAAAGTTGAAGGCTTGACCATATATCATGTAAAAAGCCATTTGCAGGTCTAACTTTATCTCTTTTGATATGACTTGAAAAACATGATTTGCTCATTTGCAGTTGCTTGCATATGGATGTTTATTGCAATTATTATTTTTTGGGCTTTAACATGGAACCTTCTTAAATTCAGAAATACAGGACGGCCAGATATAGACCAGATTCATGTGAAGGTACGTGATAACTAATAACTTGTTCTGTCGAAGTTATTAACTATACAGGCCCATGGCACTCTTTTCCCTTTTGAGGGGAGGGTGGCAGGAATGCGTTATAAAACTGAATCTTGTACACTAATGTATTCCTTTAGAGTGCATAATTTATCATTCTACAGCATGCAAATATTCACCTTCATACTGACATATTGTTAAATTATGGACTTGTATGTTTTTGTAATTACCTTTAATACTATTCCATTGTGTTAGATCTTGAAATCCTTTTTGTCTTTTCAGTTTTTTGCCTTACCAAGAGTTTTCCTTTTCTAATTGTGTGTTTGTGTGATTTGTTATATGAAATTTGATTTGCTTGTGATGAGCGATGAAAAGATTTTATTAAATTGCAGGATCCTCAGAGACAAGGTTGAATCCTATTGAAGGAATGCCATCTTTAGACTTGAAAACGTAAGTTATCAGGTTTATGTTTGTATTTTGTGGTGTGTTCCATTGCATTAAGGTTATCACTCTTCTCTTGCTTGTATCAGGGTACATGTTCACATATGATAGAAATTGCGAGGATTTCCAACTGTTCGAATTACCTTGATCTATACTCTAAAGAAATTTTTTCAAATATTTTCTTTTGGTTAATTATCCCATTTCAGCCATAGAAATACACCTTTTTATATTTTCTCTTCCATTAACTTTGGAGTTTCTTATAGCAATAGAAGTCATTGACTTTGAAATTATGGGGGGTTTGATATTTAGTTTGAGGTTTTAATGATTGTGCAACTCTCAGGTGGTTCTTCTAACATGAGATAATATTCTTGGTGGCTATAGTTGGTACAAGCTATTATCGATTGATCAAATGCAACTATCACCAAAGAAACTCGCAAGAAATTGGATTTGGTCAACTTAATGACTTGAATGGCACTGTAAATGAATTGAGGTTCTCAAAACAAAAATTTGACACCAGTATAAGGCTGGTTCATAAAAGGGCATTTAAGGATTCTGCTTTAAGGGACCAACTTATAAGTTTCTCCAAGAAAGTTCTTGTACATTTATCTCCCATTTAATCTTGTATTAGTTCTAAACTTTCTACTCACATCTTATATTAATCGCAGGGGTATTGAGATCACTGAGGCTCTGCGATTACAAGTGGAGGTTCAGAAACGATTGCATGAACAACTTGAGGTACAGATTCAGAATGGTTTCTCTGTATTAAGTAAATAGCTTTGTTATATACCACAAAATCCTGGTAGATGGTTTATGGCTGGCTTAGGTCTATAATTGCAGCAAAACAATTGCGGAACAAATTATAGTTTATGCAGTATAGTTAGGGAAATGTGAGCAAAATCGCTTCCATCAATCTCAATGAGAATGGATTTCCATTTCTTTTAAGAGAGAGAGAGAGAGAGATCATGGTGGCAGTGGATGCCTTTCCATTGGGTAACTTTAATTGGAGTACTTGAACTGTGTTGTCTGTTCAGTCTCATGAGACTTAGTTATTGATGGATGCTACTATAAATTCCCTTTTTGTGCAACAGTAACTCTTCACCTTTCTGAACTGTGCTTTTGGGTTTGGTTTTGCAAATGCTTGTTACATAGTACATTGACTGCACGATGAACTGTTTATGCTACACAATTTATTAAGCAGATGTCAGTTTGCTGTTAGAGGGAGTAGAATGCATGTTGGCAAGGCTTCAAGGCTCCAGCTGTCTGTGTGTATGCATGCTTAGACACATATTAGTGTGTAACAACTTAGGTCCTTTCTTGGCAGATCCAACGAAATTTACAGTTACGAATAGAAGAGCAAGGGAGGTGCCTGCAAATGATGTTTGAGAAGCAATACAAGTCAGGTTCTGAAAAGCTGAAATTTCCGTCGTCAGCTTTGGAGAATTTGTCAAGCCTTTCTTCAAAAGCAGTGAAAGATTCACCTGCCAAAAATGAAATGGGACGTCTTGAGGTGGATGTTGGCATATCAGGAACTGACACAATCAATAACACTGCTGAGGTGCAGGAAAGTTCACCTGGTCTGAGCCGGGAGCCTGAGGCCTCACAGAATGGAGCTTCCGAAAACCCTGAGCCTGATAATGGTGATTTATCATCACAGCCTGCAAAACGACCAAGAACAGATGCCTAAGTCATCATAGAATTTAAAAAAAAATGACATTGATTCGTGGAAGGCATTTAGTCTCGAGTATATTGGTGTTAGTTGACTTATGTTAGAGCTCCTCAACTTTGACCCCCTGCTTTGATTAACCACAGATCATGTGCTTCTGCACTAAGGGTTGATTAGTATTTCGACTATAGTAATACTTAACGTCTCAATTACTCCTGTTGGTGAAGCAGGGCTAAAGGTGCAGGTGGAAGCGGGTTCAGGACACTTTTAGCTACTGAAAGATTTCATCTTTTTTAGGGGATATTGATTCTGGTGGTAAACGGATCTGGCTAACTGTTAGTGTAAAGTCTAGTTGTAACCACAAGTTCAAAATTGTTAACAAACTGTCGTTGGAACACAAGATAACAGAATAATGACTAACTGAAAATGAAATAAATGGCGTTAGTTTTATATTTTTGATAGCAGGGTAAGTTATAAATATTCGAAGTTCCCATTCTATACATGTACTTGATGAACATCCTGACTATGGTTTGAGTCTGCAGTTAAGTCAGATTACTTGTACGGAACATGGAAATTAATTAACCAACACAAAATGCTTAAGGAGTCCATGCACATGTACGCTTCGAAACAGGAAAGCAATCAGGGACCTGGGATTGCCCCTCTTGGGAGGTGCTCTGGAGTTGGAACGCCACAAATCATGATACAAAACAAGCGGAGCCTTGACAACTGTTAGAAGTTGGCCCTTGGTTTGCATGCCGTGGAAGTTCATTGTATAAGGTATTGTCTGAAGGGACAAAGGATTTCATTTTCAGGATTTACCCTGCTTTGAAAGAGATTATAAAATTCCCTAGTCAGGATGACCCTGATTTGATTGTGTTTTTCATGTTTTAGCTGCATTTGGGTTCCTGTTGAGGGTTCGATTTCTTTACAAGACAGCATTCAGGTTGGTACAGATGATGAAGAAACCTTGACAGAATTAGGCCTTTCTTGAATTAACAAAGACGTTTGACCGCAAAAGACCATTCATACAGAAAATGAAGGTTCTAAGATACGGGCATTAATTAGTCTGACTTATATTGGTAACAAGAAAAAGATAAATTCTTTATGAAGTATTGTCATAAAATATAAAATTAATACTTCTCCATCAATTCTTGATATAAAATTACATATGTCAGCTAATAAAATACCCAATTTAAATATCTTTTTGATATTTAAAATTTACATTTAATAAAATGAAATACTTGAAATTATCCTTTTTTATTTATAAAAAGAAAAGAATTATAAACTCAAAATTCATAATTCGTAGTGTTAGAGAAGACAGCTTTGAGTGGAAGGCATATGATCTATGAGATGTACCTGCCTGACCAAGCAATGTCTCTCCATCCTTCTTCTCCTACCTATCGCTTCCAATTAAGCTAACGTCTCTTCGACTCAAACACACGACTTCCCAACTCACAGTTTGGTACACAGTACCTCTTAATCACAGCTCACACGTTCACACATGCACTTGCACTTGGATATTTTACAATGATCACCATCTAACTCTCTCCATCTCTTTTATAACATCCCACCTCTCCTCCCCTCTCCTCTCGCCATCTCCTTTCATTTTCTCTCCATTGTCCCAGAAACAACCATGGCTGGCATTGCCATGAGTTCCTTTTCTCTTCATGGCAGTGACGAGGTACCTTCTTCTTCCTCTTCCTTTTCTTTCCTTTTCTCATTATTCTTTTTCTTTCATTTTCTTTCTGTTCTCATCATCAACGTGTTGTGTTGCGTGTGCTTTAACCAAATATATTCTTTTGTATCAGCGGTCTCCCCCTCGTCATTCTGCGTCGACCAAAGTGTGCAGAGTTTGTGGAGATGATATTGGAGTGAAAGAAGATGGGCAGCCATTTGTTGCATGTCATGTTTGTGGCTTTCCTGTTTGTAAACCTTGTTATTTGTACGAGAGGAGTGAAGGAAACCAGACTTGTCCTCAGTGTAACACTCGCTATAAGCGGCAAAAAGGTTTGCATATTTAGCTCTCTATTTATTCCTCTTGAACTAGAAGATCAAGAAATGAACCTATCTGTTTTCGGCACTTGGATTATGTATAAACATTAGACTTGATCAAGGTTTGCTCTGTGCAGGTTGTCCAAGAGTTCCTGGGGACGAGGACGACGAAGATGACAATTTTGGTTCTGATGATATTGAGCCTGAAATACAGATTAAGAGTGACGAATCTGATAAGAAAAATGTTTTTGCTCACTCGGTAACTCTATTCTCGATTTCTAATTTACAGATGGATAAAACAGAACTGTAGAAATGTTTTCCAATGGATATTCGCTTGGAAGTTAGAATACAGATTAGACATTATTTCTCATTGCCCATAAACAAGCTCAAGTCTGTAAACTATGCTTTGGTTGGATGGAACGTATAAAAGTTCATCAAATTCATATCTGACAGGAATTAGAATGTTTTAATTCGATGTCGCAATTAAGTTCTAAGTTCTTCAAATACACAAGTAAACTTGCAATTATTAACTTCATGTGAGAGAAGTTGGAGGATGTCTAAGGCCAAAATGGTAACTGGTAATGCAGGAAATTGGGGAGTACGATCAACAGCAAGGCCATCCCTCTGGTCTAGCATTCTCTACTACAGGAAGTGGTAATAACCAAATCATACTCTACAAGTTCTACGTTTGAACATGTTTCGGCATCAGGAAATAACCAAACCATATCTGTGGTTTTGTGTGCGACTTTTTTGCAGTCGCTGGGAAGGATTTTGAAGGAGAAAAAGATTTGTACAGCAACTCAGAGTGGAAAGAGAGGGTAGAGAAATGGAAAGTCCGGCAAGAAAAGAGAGGTTTGGTGAATAAAGATGATGGAGGAAATGATCCTGGGGATGAAGATGATTACCTGTAAGCCTTTTTCCTTATTATTTGTTCTTTCGTGGCCCCTCCTTTTTGCTCAGATTTTCATCACTGACATCTTGTCCAATTACTGACAAGATCATATGAAATTTATGTTCCCATGTTTAATCCATTATCAACTTGTAGAAGGGTTCTTGTTGGGAAGCAATAACTATAATACTGACATAGTTTAACACTTCTCTTCTGCAGCTTGGCTGAAGCTAGGCAACCATTGTGGAGGAAAATTCCTATTGCCTCCAGCAAAATCAATCCGTATCGCATTGTTATTGTTCTCAGACTAATCATACTTGTTTTCTTTTTCCGTTTCCGGATCTTGACACCAGCTTATGATGCTTTCCCCTTATGGCTCATCTCTGTTATTTGTGAGATATGGTTTGCACTCTCCTGGATACTAGACCAGTTTCCAAAATGGTTACCAATTACTCGAGAAACGTATCTTGATCGTCTATCTCTGAGGTTTGAGCGAGAGGGAGAGCCTAATAAGCTAGCCCCAGTTGATTTTTTCGTTAGTACTGTGGATCCTCTCAAGGAGCCACCAATAATAACAGCAAATACGGTCCTGTCAATATTGGCTGTTGATTATCCAGTCGATAAGGTCAGCTGTTATGTGTCAGATGATGGTGCGTCGATGCTTTTATTTGATACATTAGCAGAAACTGCCGAATTTGCAAGGAGGTGGGTACCTTTCTGCAAAAAGCACAATGTTGAGCCAAGAGCTCCAGAGTTCTATTTCTCTCAGAAGATTGACTACTTGAAAGATAAGGTGCATCCCAACTTTGTTAAGGAGCGCAGAGCTATGAAGGTAACTAACCAGTCCCTCTAACTGGTTCCGAAGTTACTATCTGTGATCCAATCATTGATATATTGATCGTGTGGTATTTTTATCATAGAGAGAGTATGAAGAATTCAAGGTGAAGATTAATGCATTGGTGGCGAAGGCACAGAAGAAACCAGAAGAAGGATGGGTGATGCAGGATGGCACCCCATGGCCTGGAAACAACACCAGGGATCATCCTGGCATGATTCAGGTCTAAATAAATCGTGTATATATATATGCTTTCTCATATTCCTTACTCTATTTCTTAATATATGTTCCTTTTCAGGTTTATCTGGGAAGTGAAGGTGCACTTGATGTGGAAGGGAAAGAGCTTCCGCGACTTGTTTACGTCTCACGTGAAAAGCGACCTGGCTATCCACACCACAAGAAAGCCGGTGCTATGAATGCTCTGGTAAGTTGTTTTTGGGTCACTATTTGGTTTACGTCTTTGGAAACAATCTCTCTGTTAATTAGTGTAAAGGTCTTCAGATTTCGCTGAAATTTCTATGTGATGTTGTTGTTGTTGCGTATTTGGTTTACTAGTCCAAATTTGATCGAAAACTAACTCTTGTGCCATCTCCAGATTCGAGTCTCTGCAGTGCTCACCAACGCTCCTTTTATGTTGAATTTGGATTGTGATCACTACCTTAACAACTGCAAGGCTGTAAGGGAAGCCATGTGCTTTTTGATGGATCCCCAACTTGGGAAGAAGATCTGCTATGTGCAGTTTCCTCAAAGGTTTGATGGTATTGATCGTCACGACAGATATGCCAATCGCAATGTTGTATTCTTTGATGTAAGCATATCATCAGAGACTTGCAGTTGACACGTGATAAATTTTTGGCTACTCTTTGACTCATATCTTGTATATTTCTTTGATAAATAGATCAACATGAAAGGCCTTGATGGGATCCAAGGACCAGTATATGTTGGTACTGGATGTGTCTTCAACCGGCAATCCTTGTATGGCTATGATCCACCAAAATCTGAGAAGAGGCCAAAGATGACATGTGATTGTTGGCCTTCATGGTGCTGCTGTTGCTGCGGTGGCTCGAGAAGGTCAAAATCTAAGAAGAAAGGGCAAGTGAGTCTTCTTGGAAGAATTATATATCCCAAGAAAAAGAGAATGATGGGGAAAAACTACGTAAGGAAAGCATCTGGACCATCATTTGACCTGGAAGAAATTGAAGAAGGCCTTGAAGGTTATGAAGAGTTGGAAAAATCATCCCTCATGTCACAGAAGAACTTTGAGAAAAGATTTGGGCAATCACCAGTATTTATTGCCTCCACTCTGATGGAAGACGGTGGCCTGCCTGAAGGAACTAATTCTTCATCACTTATAAAGGAAGCTATCCATGTCATAAGTTGTGGTTATGAAGAGAAAACTGAATGGGGCAAAGAGGTGAGCCATATCTCAATGTTCACTGGCTGGATGGATTTAGAGTATTGAACCTATTATCTCAAATTCACACGTCTTTATTTCCTCATGAGCTTATGTAAATCCTCGTAAACAAGTTGGTTTCAAACACTTGTAACATGTTGATTTGCAGGTTGGATGGATTTATGGTTCCGTGACAGAAGACATCTTGACAGGCTTCAAAATGCATTGCAGAGGATGGAAATCAGTTTATTGTACACCAAAAAGAGCAGCTTTTAGGGGATCAGCTCCCATTAATCTATCAGATAGATTGCACCAAGTTCTGAGATGGGCTCTTGGGTCTGTAGAAATTTTCCTAAGTCGTCACTGTCCGCTATGGTATGGATATGGAGGAAAACTGAAATGGCTGCAGAGGCTCGCTTACGTTAACACTGTTGTTTATCCTTTCACGTCCATTCCTTTACTTGCCTACTGTACTATCCCAGCTGTATGTCTTTTGACTGGAAAATTCATCGTTCCTACTGTAAGTATTTTGTATGGTCATTAATTTTAACACTTACGTATCTTGGTGATGAACGATCCATTAGAACTTACAGTCAGAAATTTGTATATCTTGCAGATTAACAACTTAGCCAGTGTATGGTTCCTAGCACTTTTCCTCTCCATCATCATTACAGGAGTGCTAGAAATTCGTTGGAGTGGGGTGTCTTTAGAGGACTTGTGGCGTAATGAGCAGTTCTGGGTTATTGGAGGAGTCTCAGCACATCTTTTTGCAGTATTCCAAGGCCTTCTCAAGGTCCTTGGTGGAGTTGACACTAATTTCACTGTTACAGCAAAAGCAGCAGATGATACGGAATTTGGTGAGCTCTACCTCTTCAAATGGACAACTCTTCTCATCCCACCAACCACTCTAATTATCCTGAACATGGTGGGAGTGGTGGCTGGAGTATCAGATGCAATCAACAATGGTTATAGCTCATGGGGTCCTCTTTTTGGGAAGCTCTTCTTTGCCTTTTGGGTCATTCTTCATCTCTACCCTTTCCTCAAAGGTCTGATGGGAAGGCAAAACAGGACTCCTACCATTGTAGTCCTTTGGTCTGTTCTTCTTGCATCAATTTTCTCACTCATTTGGGTTCGAATTGATCCTTTCTTGCCCAAACAAACCGGCCCAATTCTTAAACAATGTGGGGTAGACTGCTAGTTCAAACTTGTCAGAGCCCTAGCATATTTGGTTTTTTGCTGCTTATAACACTTCTGAGAAAAGCTTTGTAAGTTTTCATTGGGGATTATCAATGTATCAATAGTCATATAGACATATTTTGCTAGTCTGTGAAAGCTTGTCCTCTATTGTGTCAAAGAATGGATCATTTTCATTGATCAATCCAAGGCCGTTGGTCAGTTGAGAAACATCTAAAAGTTCCAACACTTTAATGAAGACTGTTGCATATGGACTTGAATCATATTTTACCTCTAAATTACCCTAGAAAACAAAATGTTTTGTGACTAAATGAGTCACCAGCAGCATTCATTATAAAAGAGAATCTTTGGAGAAGAAACAGAGGTTTAACATGGCAAGGACAAATTATGTTGCTTCATCTCCAAACACTTCATTTTCATTTTCTCTTACATTTTATATATTAGATTGAGGTTATGAACAGGAATTTCGAAATTACATATGGAATATCTTAAAGCAGCCAAAAGCAAGTGGAAACTTACGGCTGTTCAAGTTGCTATTTTTTTTCCAAGATTCTGGGTAGCAGTCATCTTATGCAAATGATCAGATTGGTAAGTTTGAGTTCGTGAAGATATCTCCCGTGCCACAAAATGCATTGTGGGTCGCGAATCTGGAGAGGCATGAATGCATTCTATGGAAATTGTGACTTTGAAAACAATGTTATCTGCTAATTGGCCTGTAGGAGCTGGAAGCCTCTGGTCTAGCAAATCTTTAAGGAGTAACTCCGATAAGGAAGGCGTTGTAGGTGATCTTAAGGAAGATATAAACTCTCCTGGGTGCCTTCCCATCATAGTCTCTAATGCTACAACTCTAAAGCTATAGACATCGCACTTGTCTGTAACTCGCATTGTAAGAGCCAACTCGGCAAATTAGGCAGGGGAATTATTTGTTCTCTAGGATATTCAGTCACTAAAACTTAGCCATTAACACATCCATTTTAAGGAATCCTTTCAAGAAATTTAGTTCAACTATGCCACTTCTTCTCAAATTCCAGTGTATGGTTCCTAGCACTTTTCCTCTCCATCATCATTACAGGAGTGCTAGAAATTCGTTGGAGTGGGGTGTCTTTAGAGGACTTGTGGCGTAATGAGCAGTTCTGGGTTATTGGAGGAGTCTCAGCACATCTTTTTGCAGTATTCCAAGGCCTTCTCAAGGTCCTTGGTGGAGTTGACACTAATTTCACTGTTACAGCAAAAGCAGCAGATGATACGGAATTTGGTGAGCTCTACCTCTTCAAATGGACAACTCTTCTCATCCCACCAACCACTCTAATTATCCTGAACATGGTGGGAGTGGTGGCTGGAGTATCAGATGCAATCAACAATGGTTATAGCTCATGGGGTCCTCTTTTTGGGAAGCTCTTCTTTGCCTTTTGGGTCATTCTTCATCTCTACCCTTTCCTCAAAGGTCTGATGGGAAGGCAAAACAGGACTCCTACCATTGTAGTCCTTTGGTCTGTTCTTCTTGCATCAATTTTCTCACTCATTTGGGTTCGAATTGATCCTTTCTTGCCCAAACAAACCGGCCCAATTCTTAAACAATGTGGGGTGGACTGCTAGTTCAAACTTGTTAGAGCCCTAGCATATTTGGTTTTTTGCTGCTTATAACACTTCTAAGAAAAGCTTTGTAAGTTTTCATTGGGGATTATCAATGGATCAACAGTCATATAGACAGATTTTGCTAGTCTGTGAAAGCTTATCCTCTATTGGGTCAAAGAATGGATCATTTTCATTGATCAATCCAAAGCCGTTGGTCAGTTGAGAAATATCTAAAAGTTCCAACACTTTAATGAAGACAGTTGCATATGGACTTGAATCATATTTTACCTCTAAATTGCCCTAGAAAACAAAATGTTTTGTGACTAAGTGAGTCACGAGTAGCATTCAGTATAAAAGAGAATCTTTGGAGACGAAACAAAAGTTTAACATGGCAAGGACAAATTATGTTGCTTCTTCTCCAAACACTTCATTTTCATTTGCTCTTACATTTTATGTATTAGATTGAGGTTATGTACAGGAATTTCGAAATTACATATGGAATATCTTAAAGCAGCCAAAAGCAAGTGGAAACTTACGGCTGTTCAAGTTGTTATTTTTTTTCTAAGATTCTTGGCAGCAATCATCTTATGCAAAGGATCAGATTGGTAAGTTTGAGTTCGTGCAGATATCTCCCGTGCCACAAAATGCATTGTGGGTCGCGAATCTAGAGAGGCTGAATGCATTCTACGGCAATTGTGACTATGAAAACAATGTTTTCTGCTAATTGGTCTGTAGGAGCTGGAAGCCTCTGGTCTAGCAAATCTTTAAGGAGTAACTCTAATAAGGAAGGCGTTGTAGGTAATCTTAAGGAAGATATAAACTCTCCTGGGTGCCTTCCCATCATAGTCTCTAATGCTACAACTCCAAAGCTATAGACATCGCACTTGTCTGTAACTCGCATTGTAAGAGCCAACTCTGCAAATTAGGCAGGGGAATTATTTGTTCTCTAAGATATTCAATCACTAAAACTTAGCCATTAGCACATCCATTTTAAGGAATTCTTTCAGGAAATTTAGTTCAACTATGCCACTTCTTCTCAAATTCCAAGTAAAGAAATGACAAATGGAAAGCATTAAAAGTTAGCTCACCTGGAGCCATGTATCCGTAAGACCCAGCAACCGCAGTCCAATTGGATGAATTTGCATTCAACAACCTGGCTGTGCCAAAATCTGCAAGTCTAGGCTCAAAAGCCGACTCTATCAATATGTTATTTAAGCTTATATCCCTGTGAACAATAGGTGGAGAACAGTCATTATGCAGGTATGAAATTGCATGAGCCACTCCTTGCACCACTTTTATTCTTGTAGCCCAGCCAAGCTCCGACTCCCCTTCAATTCCATACAGCACCTTTCCAAGGCTTCCTCTCGAGACATACTCATAAACCAAGTACATGCAGCCCCTCCTGGAACAGAAACCGTAAATTTTGATGATGTTCCGGTGCCTGACTTCTGTCAACATTTTAATCTCATTCTCAAAACTTTGGCGATTTATCGCAGGGATGGCGTTTGAATCAGACATATTCAGTTTCTTCACCGCAACAACTTGACCTGTGGACAATGCCGCTCTGTATACAGTTCCAAATCCTCCTTTTCCGATGCAGTACTTGTCCCTGAAGTCATCAGTGGCCTTAACAATTTCTCCAAACGTGAATTTCCCTTCTCTTTCCCAGATCATTGACTTACAACTCTCATGCTTGTTAATGCTTTTGGTCTCTTGATCAAGCAGCCTGGATCTGCGACGAGCTAGGAGTGCAATAAACAGAATAATTGATATAGCTACAACACCACAAAGCGAAATGATTATTCCAATGACAACCGTTCTATAAGAATTCGAGGATCTTTTACCAGCTGACATTGGATTACAAGGAGGCAATCCTTGTATATTCCCACACAAGCCCGAGTTTCCAACATAAGCTGATGCATTTTTGAAGTTGCTACCGGTTGGGATACCACCTGACAACTTGTTGTACGAGAAATCAAACGAGTGCAGGCTAATCATGCTAGAGAAACCATCTGGAATTTTTCCTGATAAATTGTTAAGTGAGACATTGAGACTTTCCAAAAATGTAAGCATTCCTAGATTTTCAGGTATGGAACCCGACAACTTATTGCTACTAAGATCCAACAAATACTGCAGTGAGTGTATGCTTCCAAGATCTGAAGGTATTTCACCCATCAAATTGTTGTGGCTCAAGTCTAAGCTTGATAATTTCACACAATTCACCAGCTTTTCTTGTATCGAACCATTTAACTGGTTATCAGACAAATCAAGAAACTGGAGGCTGGCCAACTTGCCCAAGTTCTGAGGAATTGCTCCTGTCAAATGATTATGGCTTAAATCCAACCTAAATAGCATGCTTAGATTTCCCAGTTCGCGAGGAATCATCCCACTCAAGTTGTTGGATTTTAGACTTAAAACACCCAATTTAGTCAACTTCCCAAGCTCAGTCGGAATTTCGCCCGAGATTCGGTTTCCATCCATCTGTAAACTTGTGAGGTTTTGACATTCTCCCCAATTCCGAGAAATTTGACCGAAAAACTGATTTTTGCTAATGGTAATGAAAGAAAGATTTGGATGAATCCCGAATGAGTCTCTGATGTTTCCATTAAATTGGTTCTCATCAAGACGAACCCTAATTAACCCTGAGCAATTTCTCAGGCAAATAGGCAGTGATCCTGTAAAATTGTTGCTGTTAACTGTTAGTTGTTCGATGCTGAAACCACTACACAGTTCAGGCGGCAATTCACCGGAGAAACTGTTGTTCGAAAAGCTAACGTATCTCAGTGAAGGTATGTACTTTCCAAAATCGACTGGAATGCTTCCAGAGAAGTTGTTGGTGAGAAGATTTATTGATTCAAGAGAAGTAAGTTGTGAAATAGTTTCGGGCAAATCTCCGTTTAGATGGTTGGTGTTGAGGTCAAGAGTTTGTAGTGACGTCATGTTTCCGACATCTGGTGCGAGTGTTCCAGAGAGATTGTTGGAGAAAAGGTTTAAGCTTTCGAGATTTGACAGAGTCCAAACTGTTAGGGGAATTGTTCCTGAGAATTGGTTTCCTGAAAGGTCTAAGCTTGTTAAGTTCTGTAAGTTACCAATCTCCGGTGGGATTGATCCAGAGAAGGTATTGTTGTATAGGAACAGAATATTGAGATTTGTCAATAATCCTATTTCAGGTGGGATGCTTCCAGAGAACAAATTGTTCTGGAGTTGTATAGAGAACAAGTTGGTCCAGTTGGCGATGAAATGAGGTGAGAGCTCACCGCTGAAGAAGTTGTCAGACAGGCCTAATTCGGCTAAGTTAGGCAGATTGGACAAGGAGGAAGGTAAGTCCCCACTAAGTTGATTCAGAGCCAAGGCCATGTTTGTGAGGTTCTTGCAAAGGCCAAGCTCTGGAGGAATTGTTGAATTTAAGGTATTCATTCGAAGATCGAGGAATTCTAGATGGCTAAGTTGGCCTAAAGAAGATGGAATGTTTCCTTGAAATGAATTGTTGTACAGCTCAAGAATCTGGAGAGAAGATATCAAACCAATACCAGTAGGAATCTCACCATTGAACTGGTTGTTTGCAAAGCGGAGGTGTCTGAGATGTGAAAGCTTAGAAATGTTTGCTGATAACGGTCCTTGGAATGAATTCTCTGTGACATTGAACTGCTGAAGCTTTCCAAGATTGGTATACACCGATTCTGGCATTGTGCCTGTAAACTGATTCTGGGACATATCCAGAAACCTCAAGTTCCGGCAACTGGATATGAAATCAGGGAATGCCAGAGTAAAGCTATTGAGAGAGAGGCTAAAGTGAGTCAATGAAGCCATGCCAGAAAATTTGGACCAATCTGGGGTTTCCAAGTAGTTTGATCCAATGTCTAAGTACTGTACCTTCTGAAGATTGCAAAGTTGGAAAGGAAGAGTACCGTTGAGATTGTTGTTAAAAAGACTCAGATACTTAAGCTCTGCCAAGTCTCCAATCTCCATCGGTACGATGCCCTCAAAATAGTTGTAGCTCAAGTCCAAGTACGTGAGCTTGGATAGGCTTCCAATGGTCGATGGAATGATTCCTTCAACTTTGTTATTCTGCAGGTCAAAGCTTGCGAGATTCCCAAATGGAGTGAAGTTGAATTGTGCAAGTGTTCCAGTTATGTTCAAGTTGGAGAGGTTGAGTTTGGAGACCGTTCCTGAGGTGGGTTCGCAAACAATGGCTGTCCAGTTGCAGAGGTGGTTCAAGTTGGATGTAGACCATGACCTGAGAGAAGGCGGTGAAGAGTCTAAGCTGCCTTTCCATCTGATGAGAGCTTCTGCTTGTGTCCTTGCTGAAGACGTGGCCTTCAATGGGAGGTAGGATAGGAAAACAACGTGGAAGAAAGCAAGAAAGAGGTTAGGAATAGGAATAGCAGCTGCTTCTGCTTTCATGTTTTTAGTTATTTCTGAGTTCTGAATGATCTGGGATATATGCAATATAATGATAAATAGCAGAAGGGAGTCATCTGTCAAACTGTAATTATTAGGTCTACATAGTGGCCATAGCATTTTCATTCTTGCCATGATGAAGCCGGAAAGATTTTCCCGGAAACTATGACCAAACAGGTTTCTGGCATTTCAGGTTCCTCTGCTTTGCATTTCTTTATTTTATTTCAACTTCGTGTGAAAACTGAAAATTGAAGGCAAAGGATAATTACTTAGCCATAAAATCAATAACCAGACACTTGTCACTTCAAATTCTGTCTAAGAAAATCGGTTTTTGGATTACATTTGGTTTCCGGTTTCTGAACACTTAATTATGTTCCGGTTTTTGGCACTTCCTTCAAAAGATTTGGCCGCCCTTGGTTTGCTTGATTGCCCTTTAAAAAAATCCTTTTTTGGGTTTGGAAATGGAATGGCTTCAAATTCTTATCATACATTTCCAATTTCAGATCTTGTAACGAAGTTGTTGTTCTCGCAAAGACCATATCAGACAGGTTGCCATTAACGTGTTGGTGGCAGTCGTAAATTTAATTTTAAAAAATGGGGGCTTTGATTCTTGAAAAATTATAAACGCAAGTCTTTATTTAATTGGGGCTGGGCTGAATTGTTGTTTAAGTTGTACAATCTACTAGCTAGTTTCACTCTGATTTTTTTTTTTTTTTTGTGAAAATAAAACTAGGGCTACTATGTTGACAATATTTATTTTTAACACACATTCCCTGTTGGTAGATTGCATGGTCATTCCATTAACTTGATCAATTTAAGAACTCACAAGATGTCAAGGGTGCAATCCAATCATGATTAGGATTTAGTAGAAAAGAGACAATAAAAGATACAGAATAATTGTAAATCAAGATTCACTACACTTACCTAACGTACTATGATAAGTATCTTCACATTTAATATCCATTATATTTATGTATTAAAAAATATAAATAAAAAAGTGTGTAAAAATATTTTCAATAAAAGAGTAGTGTATATTTTAATTGTTTTTTTTTCAGTCTTACACAAAATTTACTTTATAATATTTCAACTAATTTCTTAAATATTCTCTAAAAAATAATTATGATAACTTTATATAAAATAATTATAAAATAAACATAAGAATAATAAAAGAGAGTAGAAAAAAGAGAAAAAATAATTTATAATGGTTATGCCAAATAATCTTCAGTCTGCATTCATTCCCTAAACTCAACTTAAAAATTCATTGTTTTCTTCATTGTACAATAACTATCTATATAACTTCTTTTTAGTGAAGAGCACTTCTTTACAAATGTTGTTCAAGATCAAGACTCCACTTGAAAATTCACTCTCTTCTTCCTTTAATAAATAAATAGCAACCATTCTTACAATATCTTCTTTTGTCGTGAGCGAAAAGGAACCTTTGCAACTGTCTTACTTTGTCATGGGTGAATTGTAACTCTTTACAATCTTGTTTAAGATCAATAGGAACCCTTACAAAAAATATACAAGTAATTTCTCCAATGACATAAGGTATATAACTTCAAAATTTCTTTCCTTGCTCACACCAATGAACAAAGGCTCAATATTATTATATAATCCAAACATATAATTTCAACTCTCTCAAGACTTTAATCAACTCCTAGTATGTCCAACATTACTCCCATAACTTACATGTTATCTGCTTGTACTTCAAACAACTTAAAATAATTGTTAGAAATAAAACTTAATCGTTACAACAACTAGTAAAAGTAGTATTGATCGATCAATATGGTCACAAACTTTTGGCATATATTTTCAAAGACATTTGCCAATTACACTATCATATTGGTCTACTACTAGTATATAAAAAACCTTGGTCACTCAAATCCTTATGTTGGTTAGCCTAACTTTTTAAAATAAGTTTTTCAAAACTTTTCAAGTTCTCTAAAAGATCAAAGTACATTCTTTTAACAAAAACTTGCTCCACAATCACTTAAAAAATTTCCTAAAATTTTTTTGACGCATCAAGAATTTTTTCTCTAAAATCTTCTCAAATTTTCTCTTAACAATAACAAAGTATATGCAATATACCTTTCATACAAACATGCAATGATTAGCCCTCAAATGACCAAGATAAGATTAAAAGTAGGATTACAATTCTTTATTTAATCTTAATATATTTGTTTACTATTTTTCCTTGGCTCTTTATTTGAATTGCATATGTACTCCATTTTACCCATTTTCTTCATCTTTTGATTGCTTAAACTTGATCCTTCACATATTAACTTACTATTGACCAACTGAGATCTTAAACCATAATTTTGATGATAATAAAATACATTGCTATCAATGACTTTAGTTTTAGTAATATTAGTTACTTTATTATAACAGAATTAAGCAACATGTGAGTGATGGAGTTCAAAAAAAGGGTAAAGTAAGTAAAATGGTCAAATAAATAAATTGAACAATCAATAGTTAGAAAAAATAAACAAAGTGGAGCTTATATGTAATCAAGTGAAGAACTAAGAATAAGGAGGAATACAGCGCATCAATACTTAATCAAATCATTGTAATACTTTTTGTATCCTTATATTGAGTATTTTAATTTTCATTGCATTATTATTTATATATAGGACATAATGCATGAGTTCGTTCATAATTGAAAGGAAATTTATTTTGATCTTTAAAGAAAATATCTTGATCATTAAAATAATTTTTAGGAACTTTTGAAATGATTTTAAAACTAGTTTTAGTAAATAAAAGTGGTTTAATCTTTAAAAGAACTTTAAAATTGTTGGAAACATGTTCTTAGACACAATAGTCGACCAATGTATAGGTGTAGTAAACTAATATACTATTTCTGCAAACATTAGTGGATTAATGTCTTGGTGTGGTCATCCAACGTGTAAAAAAAAAAGTATCATGAATTTTTACATTGTATTAGTCAATAATTAGTTAACCAACCAATGTTTCAAATTGGTCGGCCAATATCATTATTAGTAGTTATTGCAATGACCTTTTTTATTTAATTTCTAATAACCTTTTTTAGGTTATTTTAAGTATAAATAGATCTCATATGGGTTATGGGAAGTTAGTTAGACATACTAAGAAGTTATTAAGAGCCTTAAGAAGCTAGTGAACATATGTGTGCATTATGTAACATATTGAGCAATTGTTTACTGGAGTGAGCAAGAAAATGGGTTTTTGAGTTGTATTTTTATTGTAATTGGTAAAATTGATTAAGATATACTTTGTAAGGGTTACTCTTTACCTTAAACAAGATTTATAAAGGATTTTTCTTTTCATATGAAAAACTAAGACGATCGTAAGGGTTCCCTTTACCTAAACAAATAAAATACTATATAGAGGGTTATTCTTCATTTATTGAAGGAAGAAGATAATGAATTTCCTATTGAGGCTTCGGAAATAGACGTAGGTCAATGATTATTTAGCAAAATTAATTTACATCGACTTTGTCTCTCTTTCTCTACTTTTTTTAATTTATAATTTTGATTACTTAGTGATATCATATATGAATTTATCATAATCATTTATTAAATTAGACATCTTATTCATTGGTTTACAAATAGAAAAAGTGATGAAATGTGTATTTTCAATTTGATGTGTGCTTATCCACCTCAAGTAGGATTGGATGAACAACTTAAACGTCAATTTTGTGAAGAGCTAGAAGAGGGGATTCAGTAGATCCCCCCTGATGAGAGAGTTATTCTAAGAGGAGAGTTTAATGATCATATAGGAGCAACCTCATAAAGATATTTATGGACTCATTGGGGTTTTAGGTATGGTGATAAGAATGATAGTAGGATCGCTTTGTTGGATCTCGTAGTAGCGTTTGAGTTGGTAATAGTCAACTCTTTTTTTAAGAAAAAAGAGGAAAATCTGGTGACTTTAAGAGAAAAACTATGAAAAGTCAAATTGACTATTTTCTCATAAGGTGTATCCATCGACCTAGTTGTAAGGATTGTAAGATGTTTGCTTATCAACTTAGCATATATTGCTAGTTATAGATCTTATAATTAAAGATTAGAGGAAAAAGAGAAGTCTTAGGAGGTATATCAGAGTCTGATGGTAGAATTTAAAAGGGAACACAGTAAAACAAGTTAGAGATATAGTAATTTATGGATAAGAATGGAAATGGGAAGGAGATGCTAACTAGATGTGGGAGAGAGTAGCAAATCTTTTAAGGAATACAACTAAAGAGATCTTGAGTGTTTTTATATCACAAAAAGAGTGTTTTAAGTATCTAGGATCTATCATCTAAAGTAATAGAGAGATTGATGAAAACATAGTTTTCCGTATTAGATTAGGGTGACTTAAATAGAGAAGTGCATAAGGAGTTTTGTGTGATAAGAAGATACCATTCAAGCTTAAAGGTAAATTCTATCATTTAATAATTAGGCTGCCCATGCTCTATAGGCTAGAATGTTGACCCATCAAATAGGTGCTTAGTTATAAGTTAATGGTGGCGAAGATGAGGATGTTTCGTTGAATATGCAACCTTACTAGCAGAGATAAGGTAAGGAATGTAATGATAAAAGACAAATTAAAGGTCGCTAATATTAATGAAAAATTAAGAGAGATAGGGTTTAGGTGGTTCTGTCATATTAAGAGGAGAAACCCGGATGCTCTAGTAAGAAGATGCAAGAAGATTGTATTTAGAGACTGTAAAAGGAAAAAAGGAAGGCCTAAGAAGAACTGAGGAAAGGTGATAAAAAATGATATGACTGTTGGAACTTATCAATAACATAGCCCTCAATTGAAAAATTTGACGTGCTAGGATACAGGTAAAGGATCTCATATAGAGCGGTTTTTCTTTTTCTTATAGGTCTTTTAATCATTTTCCTTGGGTCTTATATCTTGTATTTAGCCTAAATATTTAGTATGTAGTACTTTCTTCTTAGTTATTTAGCCTAAACATTTTCTTCTATTCTTTTAATAACTTGTTTGATTTTTTTACATTGTTTTATATTTATTGTAATTCTTATTTTTATATTTTATTTATAATTCACTTATTTTTATTTTTTATTACTACTATTTTATGTCTATTTTATTTTAATTTTAAATTATTATTACTTTGTTATTTTAATAGGTACATGTGTATTTTACACATATACATACACACACATAGACATGCGTTTGTGTTTGTGTGTGTATTTCTTTTTCTTTCCTTTCTTATAGGTTTATCGGAAATAATTTCTCTGCTAGTTAAGGGTAAGACTAAGTACTATATTAGACCTTCCTTGTAACATCCCATTTCCATACAAAGGGTTAGAGTCCTAGATTTCGGTAATTGAGAAAATAGTAATGAGAGATTAGAAGGAATTGCATTTCATGCTCATGCATAATGTTAATAAACACATGCGAATTTGAATTTTGCACACATTAAAATGACTGTACATTCGTTCATTGACAATTGTCAGGTATAATTGATTATACATGTGATTATTTGAGTATTGTGAATTAATTGTTTTGAAAATCGATGTGGAGAATATATGTATTGATTTAAAATTTTTGGTCAATTTTGGGAAAATTTATGAAAATATTGAGTATTATTGGACTAGGAAAAATTCCAAGAGGCAAGTAAATTAATAAATAAAAATAGAGATAAGAGTCAAATGATATTGAAGAATTTTTATTGATGACTTTAGAATTTCGTGAGAAAATGACATTGAAAATTTAGTGACAATTGGAGTAAAAATATTGGAGTTCGTTGGACTAGTTAAATGAGAACTAGTTAAAGCCTTAAAAGATAGATGAGTGACAAGTGCCACTTGTAAAGTTGATCTTAAAAAAAAGTTACCACTATTCGTTTAACTTTGAAAGACAAAGACACTATTTGTCTTGTCTTAAAAATATCTTCTTCATGCATGTCTTCTTCAAGCTTGTTCTTTTATACAGAGTTTTTTATTAAATCTTCACCAAAGTTAAACCTTGCTTCCTTCTATCTATTACCACTCCTACTTTGTTATCTATTTCTTTTGCCTCAAGAAAAACCTAACCCCAACCACCTTCAAGATGATGTATGTGGTTGCATGAGGAATTAAGGCATCTTGAGATTTTGACAAATTTGGAGTTTTATCAAGTAATTTATAAATCCTTATGAGTAGTTGGTATATGAGATAAATTTGGTGATTTATTTATCATTTCATGATCATGAAATAAATGGTTATCTTTCATGAACATCGTAGATGAAGGATGATAATATTGATATTTTTGGTTGTGTGTTTTGTGATGGTCAAAAGGCTATAAGATAGTGTTAAAATGATTTTTGAGTTAGAAAAGTCATTGAAAATATGTATAGGGAGAGTATAGAAAATTATGAAAAGTTGATACGTGTATACTCTATTTTTTTCCAAATTTTACGTGAATCTCTTGGGAGTTTTATAAATGAACAAAAATGAGTTTTCGAGTTACGTAAAAGATGTAAGTGATGCCCTGATATGGGAATGATTAAAATGATAAATGAGAGATGAAGTGAAAGTGTTGATGGAGATGAAAAAAAAATGCTACAGTGAAGATACGAAGGAAAGTGAAAATATGTAAATATGTGATGTTTTTGATATTTGGTGTTAATTATGGTCTTTAATTTGTTTAAGAATGATTTGAGTTGAAATAAGAGTCGAAAATGAAAGTTAGAGGAAGAGAATGAAGAATATGCACAAAAAAAAGGAATTATAGAAAAAATTGAAGGAAAAACGTAGAACTTGCATGATGGATTTTTTGTTTTGATGTTTGTGTGTTAAATCTGGATTTTTGATAGATTTTTGAATTTTTGGAGCTAAATGGGAGTCCAAATGGTGACATGGAAATGGAGACGTAAGTTAGAAATAGAGGAATTAAGAAATGAAAATGAAGAAGAGAAGAAAATGGAAGCTGCAGTTCGGACGGAAAAGGAGGAAGCACGATCGTGACTTCGAGAAAAATTTGAAGAAGCACGATTGTGCTTCTGCACAATCATGACTTAAGGAAAAATTTGAAGAAGCACGATCGTGCTTCTGCACGATCATGACTTCTATGGCTAGAGAAAAGTTCGAACATCCTGGATTCTTTTGACAATATCTTCGTCTCCTGGCTTCCAAATGACATAGGACTTGAATCATTAGACTCAAAACACATTTTTTATATATCTCCACTATAAATTATAGCCATCTGAAATCATTTGGAAGTGATTGAGTGATACATTTGGGACAAAAATGATGAACTTGGAATTTCATAACTGGAGTATTTTTCATTGAACATGCTTCGGTATTTTAGGCATAACTTGTTCTGTGGTTATCCAAATGGGATGATTCTTGATTTAGATTAAACTAGAGACATAGGAATACAATTTTTCTAAAGAAATATAATTTCATTTATGCCTCTATAATTCCAGAATCTGACTTGAAGTTGGGTACAGAATACTGTTATAGTTTAAGAACAGTCCGAAAATATTTGGAGTATAACTTTCAAAATACTAAACCAAATTGAATGATTTTGGTGTCATTAGGAACTTAAGAGATAAGAGAACAATTTTATAGAAGAAAGTATTGCCAATTACTTTGTTTTCATTGTTAGATTGATCATGCACAGTAGACCCGAAGGTCTGGAATTTTGGAGAAATTATAAGAAAGAATAAGAGTTTGGATATTGTATGATCATATAATGTTATAATAATATTAGTGAATGAATTGTAGGTATTAGAGTATCAAAGACGTGTATAATGGAAATGAAGAGGTTCATATGATTGTAGTTGTGATTCAAAGGAAATGAGTAATTGAGTTATAAATATTGATTCAAATTGTTTTATTGAGGTATAAACCCAAAGTACAAGTTATACTTAGGTGAGTTTTGATATATGATTGATAATGTGACGAGAATAATGGAAAGATGCCTAGGATTTTCATTGAGCATGCATTGTACATAGTCCATATACACAATTGTGCATAAATGAATACTTGTAATTGTGGAAAGTTATTAATGTGTGTATTGCATTATTTTGATATGCAGGATAAACGTCCGCATTCAAACGTTTTCAGATCATGGAAGCTAACGCTAATCTGGAGCGTACTGTGAGTCGACCTAGATGGTCTCATTTCATTGTTTGTTCTGATTTCAATTTCTGCATTGAATGACTACAGTTTTGATTATTATGCAATCTGAATATGATTGATATGAATGTGATTTGCTTATGTTGATGCCGGAAAATGAAGGTCCGAGACTTGATGCATAAATGTGATATTGAAGTGCTACTTGTATGTGAACGAGAAGAAATAAGTGTATTCTCAACTTAATTGTTGAATGCCAGACTAAGGTCCGATGATAAATATGAAGGTGAATGTGAATCCGAAAGCATGTGATAGATTGAAAATATGTGAATGTGATGCATTCTATTATATGAATGTATGAAACATAAAGACAGATGTGACTGGAGTAGCCACTGAAAAAGAGCTTAAAGTTCAAAAAGTAAAATAGAGCCTCGGGCTCAGTTGTAAATGTACCCAGTATCCACTAAGGGATATGGGACATTATCTGATACAGCTCGGTATCCCCTAAGGGATATGAGCTAGTAAATAGGCACTCGATCACAACAAAGTAATAAATGAAAGTGAGTATCATGCGCATTGCATTATAGGTGATATGTGTATTTTAAATGATTGAAATGATCGATTTGACTGCTCTGAATGTGATGCTATATGTTATATGAAGTGATGTAAATTATGTGAAAATATGATATGATGTGATGTATTATATGATTAAGTGAGCCATCGAGGATGGTTACTCACTGAGTTTGCAAAAATCACCCAAAATTTGCAATATTTTTTCAGGCTTAGAAGAATTACCCCATTAGGTTAACGGAAGTATAGCCACTGCATATAAGTAAGAGAAAGAGGTCGGGATCAGTTAGCGTCTGCATAAGTATTTTTATTAATTTTTGTATGAAAGATTGTTTTCCGCAATTTTTGTATCATGTGTATTTGAATATGTTTCTGTATGTAATAACTTCCGAAATTGGGAATTTTTTTGTAAATGAAATTGATCAAAGTGTATTAATAATTGTGGTTTCGATGTTTATGAAATAAAAGTATGGGCCCGAATTTGATTATTGATTTCGGCGTATGCACATGATAATTTTGAAAAAAAATTTTATACCGAATTTTGAGTGTCTGACTGATTGACTGTTCTAACATGCCACTCTTGTGGGATATGTACTCGGACATCAGTCAGGATATCGGGTACGTGTCTTGTAAGAGTGGGGATGCTATATTCCTAGACTCTGTGTATTAACAAAACTTTAACTGACTTGTTATTGTTATTGTTGATCAACAAATAGCAAAAATTAAGCACATAATTGAACTCTTTCCTATTAAGTGCTATTTCAAGATCAACACTTATTAATATTGCCATAGACAGAAGTACTAATAATAATATATTTATTATCATCAAAACCGTGTCTTAATAACTCATTCGATCCAAGATAATTAATATTTTATAAAGAAGTAAAGCGAAATTAACTAGGATTGATTCTAAACTTAGTTTTACAAAAATTGATATATAGATAATAATAAAAAAGTCATAACAAATAATTTAGTTATTTTAATTTAAGAAAACTCGGATACTTTCCTTCAATAATAGTTTTAAAATGCAAATATAAAAATTTAAAGTAATATGGCATCTTAGTGACCAAGAAATAAAAAATAACTGTTTAATTATGCAAAAGAATCTGAAGTTACAAAAACTGTTATCTTTATGTCTCCTTTTATTGGTTAAAGGTGTGAATTTACATATAACGCATATATTTATACACGAATCCCGTGGATTGATCAATCTGCAATAATCTGTGCCCACGTTTATATGTATATAGCTATAATTAATATAAAAACGTGGGCACAAAGTATATTATATAAAGCACCACTGGAGGGCTATAATTAACTATATATATAAAGCACCACCGGAGAGCTATAATTAACTATATATATATATATCCACGTGATTCATGTACAAATATATATGTCATACATACGAGGGACTTGGTGAGTAAACTCATCTGCCTTGAGACAAATTTAGTAAGTGCTGGATTGGTAGGGCAAGTGATTGGAAGCCTTAGTAAATTATTCCGATGGAGAAGTAATTGGCAGGCAAGGAATTGACAGGTCTTTCATCTCCCACTCCCAGTGAAGATAAGTTGTCCAACGTACATTGCTGGTGGCCTATTTCTCAATTTTCAGAAGGTGTGATGTAAGACTTAAGTGTGGGTCTCCAAATTAAATATGAAAATAGCATATCGGTTTTCAGCCCCTCTTTATAAAAAAGAATGTCTGGTTTAACTTTTGACTAAGTTAATTACAACCAATGGTGCCTGGGTGGTATTGGCTAGAAAATGGTATGTTACCGAGTAATTTTATTTCGTGAGTTGGTACTGCCGGACCACTTATTGGATTGATTAGTTGAGTTGTGTTGTATGGTGTTGATTGTTGAGTGTTAAATTAATTGAGTAGTTGTTGTGTGTGAGTGACTTCTAGTTGTCAGTGTGGCTTATAGTTGTTAGTTTAGACTTTACATTTTTGAAAATGGGGATCATAGATAGCTGAATACTGGAATGGATAAATGTGTTTGTTTTGCCTGAATTTTGGATTTTGAGGATTCTATAATCTATATAGAATTATAGTATTTGGAATATGCTTTCTCATTTGTATTGTTTGGATTTCAGAAATCGGGGATTCAATCATTCAATACAAAATCGAAGTTTGTGTTATTGTTTAAAATTTGAAAAATATTGAATTAAATGTTGGTCTTATTATAAATTAGGTTATATATTGTAAATTGATTTTGTAATATACAAAATGAGTTAGTTAATTTAGGTTGAATTATGTGATTACAAGAATTAAGGTAAAGATGTGAGTTTATGATAGTTAGATATAATCATAGAAAATGAGTTACAATTATAAGTTTATAATTAAATTATGTAATCATACAAAATGAATTATAGTTACAAATTTGTGTAATCATACAAATCATATGATCAAACAAGATGAGTTATATCTATGACTTTATGGTTGAATTATGGGATTACACAAATTAAGTTATAAATATGACTTATAAGTTTATGATAAAATTATATAATCACACAAAATGAGTTATAGTTGTGAGTTATGGGTGAATTATGTAATCACACAAAATAGTTATAATTGTGAATTTATGGTAGAATTATGTAATTACACAAAATAGGTTATAGTTGTGAGTTGTGACTTTATGTTTAAATTATGTAATCACACAAAATGAATTATAGTTATGAAGTGTAGCAATCAATGTATATATTTAAAGTTGGGGTTAAGAAACTTGAGAATTTCTTGGATAGAATGTGCTTAATCATCAAATTTTCTTAAGGAATCATTTAATATGTTTATGAAGGTCATTTGCATGTATATATCTTATGATTGTTGAGATATTGTTATTACTTTATTTCTTCTTGTTATTATACATAACTTGATTTTGATACGAAATTATTAAGTTAATTTTAATTTATTTCTTTCATTTATTTTATATATAAATGGAGGAAAGATCAAGTACATATGATAATTTCGTCGCTTTAGGTATATGAAGATTCAATGATTTAGCTTAGGCTCGTGCTAGATTGGTTCTTGAAATGAAGAACCATACTATTTGTTTGTATTGTAATAAGCATTTGAAAGGTAGAAAAATCACTAAATTAAAGAAGCATTTTGTTGGGATCAAAGATGATATAGAACCTTGTAAGAAAGTGAGTCTTGATGTGAAATTGAAAATGAAGATTTTTCTTAAAGAGTATCAACATAAAAAGATAAACGACAAAGATTGAACTATGAAATAGGTAGTGTAATTTTTTTTTATTGGTGGTCAAGATGATAGTGGGGATGTTAAAGGTGGTAGTATTTCTACCAATATTATTTGTTTCATACCGTATCGGATGGTATAGGGCCGAAGGTGTCATACTGGCCAAAAAACAGTATAAAACTAGGTATATAATTATCGTCAGTAGTACCATAAAATTTAAA
>JANIHZ010000009.1:22655782-22669049 GCA_027478365.1 Erythroxylum rufum | reverse complement strand
TTCATAATCTCAGACAGAAACCTGGTGAACCGGTGCGGGATTACATGATGAAGGTAATCTCTGCGGTCACTGAGGCTAAGATGCTTGGGGCGGATATGGATGCAGACACGCAGATGATTATGATCATCAATAGCTTAAACTCTTCTTTCCAACAGTTTAAGTTGGACTATAAGCTCAACAGCATGTTTTCTTTTTCCGGTCCAACACTTCTATATTCTCATTTAAAACTCTACCATAATTTCTGGACTTTTAAGCCCACTCAAGAGCAATCTTAACAACAGTACAAAAGGTTCATACATAAGGTCATTTACAAACCACAAGACAGCCAAGAGTTAATTTACAAAATCATAAAGCATATCAACATAACTAACTTAATAAAAATAGTTCATGAGTCACTATACAACAAAAGTACAAAACAAAGACTACCCATGTGCGATAATACTCCGAAAATTTCAAAGACCGCACAATGCACTCAGAGGTTCAAGCTCACCAAATGAACATGCATGATTGGAAAGTAGAGGGAGTGAGTACACTATGTACTCAGTAAGCAGGAAAAAACATATATTGCAAACAGAGCCCGATATACACCAAGATGGTCTAAAAAACCTAAGGACAGGTTTCTGATGCATCTAGCATGCACATAACCACCTATGAAGTGAACATATATGACATAGAAACACATAGGCCTAGCTTATGACTCAACATATGCTGGTTAGGAACCACATAGGCCTAGCCTATTAATTACTCATCTAGTGAAAATAGGCTCCAGTTCCAATACACAAAAGCAGAAAAGCATCACATGTATAAATCAAATCTCATCACGAAAACAAATCTTAGAATAGGCCAAAACAATCATGTATGTCACGACTAGTCGGCCAAACTAGTGTACACACCCACCGATTCCTGATGTTGGCTCAACTTTCATCCATGGTGATTCCAGACTATGATCGATAAGAGTGTCATGACCCTAGGTGATGACCTCATCAATGACCAGAACTCTTGGTGTGCAATCACCTGTAAGTCCTGTAGAAAGGTGTCGATAAGGGGACTCAACTTTTATGTACCAGCGTCAAGGGTATAGGGATTGCTTAATCTATTATGCTTAGCACATGATTGGCCAATCGTTACCTCCCTAATCACAAAAATCATATACAAATATTAAGTACAAAAATCAAGACACCATGCCTTTATTTATCAGTCCAACCGATAAAACGGAACCTTGTCATGGCTCTAAGCCAAAAGAGAACACAAACACGCAACATACATGACTCGATTATGCATATGTAGATTCCAAAACATTATTTAATGCAATAAAAGTCATCTTTTGCACTCCAAGTGCAAAATGTTATTCAAAACAATGTTGTTTCTTAAATACATAACCATATTAGTATCTATTTGAGATTCAATTCTAATATGCATTACCTAGGTTCAAAATTCACATATAAGTTATCATGCTTGTCTTAGGATATCCTAGTCCCATTTGAGAGAAATGATTTCCCCAACTCACCTAAAAAGAAGGTGTACACTCCCTTGCCTTCAAAAATCCTTGGTATGAGCTCCTGGATCCACAGTTGTCAAGTCTTTATACATACAAATATACAAGGTATTTACTACTCAAACATGTATCTCATATTCATACACCACCACAACCAAATTCATCCCTAGTCAATCATCATAAATGTTATTCTAACATATGTCAATAGGTCAATAATTCACTTACTAATTCAGATCATTGCCTCCGAAACCATCAAGCTAACCTAACCTTATGTGCAATGTTTACATCCTTTCCTTCCCAATGTTCCTTTATGAACAAGCTGTCTTCTTTTAATCATAACTCTCTCTACAAAAATCCAAATGTCGTGATTCTTATGCCCCCTAAAACTATACTTCTATTAGTTTTATTATATCCAAAAATTACACAAACTGCAACTACCTTTAAAATATAATCTCCCTCCAAATTCTATCCTTTTTCTGGTAAGAAACAGACTGGCAACCAACACTTAAACCAAAATAAATCATTATCAATAAATCTCCTAAAAAACCTGTTTCACCAAAGCATTAATAACACATCAATAATCATTTTTCATGTTTTATACTTTCACTAATTCGGACTCTAAGGTCCTAAAAAATGAGGAAATAATACAAGGTTCCTGCATAGGGGTCTATCAAAGGCAGTGTTAGGGAAACAAGAATAACTCGAGCTCTAGTCCCTATTTTGTTAAGCCACTTCCACAGAGTTCAATTTAAGACCTATATCTAAAAATTTTATTCTTTGAGTTTCTTCAAATTCGTACTCTAAGAATATGAAAGATAGATCGAAAAGAAAGATGAAATTGAAACCAGAATTTCAACTTACCTTGATAACTTCTTTCCTTCTCCTCTTCTCTTCCCTTTTTCTTTCCTTCTCTTCTCATTTTCGTTTTTCTCTCTCTTATAACCTTATAGAAGACCTCCACTCTCACTTCTATTGCCTTTCATCCATTTTCTCTAGAGAATTCGAGAAGGTCAAACTAATCTATGTGTTACCATTCCATTGGTCCATATGTCACCATTTTATTGGTACATATGTTATCCTTCTATTGGTCTATATATTACTATTCTATTGGTCCATGTGTCACTTACTTTGGGCTCCACATGTCACTCATTTTAAGCCTCCATATTTCACTACTTGTAAGGCTACACATGTCAACAATTGTAAGGCTACAAATGTCACCTATTGTAAGGCTATATATGTCATCATTTGTAAAGCTACACATGTCACCATTCTATTACTCCACATGTCATAAGTCTAAAGTGCCATTTGTCACAAATTTAAAGGGCCACTTGTCACAATTATACTTAAGCCACTTGTTATCCATTTAACTGAGTCATTTGTCACTTATTCCCAATGTCACATGTCACCATTTCATAGGCCTAATCAACCTAAATTACCATATATCAATTTTTCTTGCTCTTTAACATTTTTCTTAGACTAAATGCACATATCACCTCATCAATTACTTAATTGTAATGATGAATTACAAATTTACTAATTATAGTCCATCAAAACAAAATTCAAGACAAAATCAACACATAATTACATCATGATTAGTAAAAACCTTTCATACCCCAAAACATGTCAATTGAGTGCATATATTATCTTACAATGTTTTCTAAATCATGATTCATATTTGTATACAAATATTATGCATGTGAATGAAATACATCTCGTAAATTCTTAAATGAAATAACTCATGATACTCAATCTAACAGTTTAATCTCTTAATAATTTTAACAGGCGAGATATTACACCTTCTTTGTACACACCTTATCTTGCTATTATCAATGACAAATGGGAAAGGCAACTTTACTCTTTGTTGTTTGCAGCTGGGGCATTTTTTAATCCTAGTATCTATTTTAGACTAGGTTTTACAAAGAAAGCTGAAGTTAATAAAGGAATGCTATTAACTATTACAACAATTATTGCCCATCAGATGATGCAAGATCTCGTTAGCTCACAATGGAGCTTTATAAACAATCTTTTAGGAATTTTAAGATGCCAATTGCTATTCAACAAAGAGCAAACTTAATTCAGGAATATATTTTTTTCATTTTTGTTACCTATTGAAAATTAATCAGCACTTTGTTTTGTTTATAACACTACTTTTGTTATCTTATGACCTACAATTTCTTGGCCAGACCAATTCGGAACTAATTTTCTATAATTGTAAATTTTTACAATTTGAATTCTAACTCAATGTATGAGTGCAACAGGTTGTGAAAGGAACTGGAACACATTTGAATTCATCCATTCCAAGGAAGGGAATAGATTGGAGCATAAGAGATTGAATGACTTGGTCTTCATTCATTATAATTTAAAGCTTCAAGAAAGGCATGTTATTATCATTATTAATTTAGATATAATTTCTTATAATTTTTTAATAATTAAATTTTATTGTTTACTAGGACTCTTAATAAAACAAGTAGTTTAGTAGATCCAATTTACATTGATAAATCGATCTTTTGGTGAATTGGGTTTCTAAGAAACTAGGTTTGATAGATGTGAGTGACTTGGAAGATAATCTTGGATAGGAAAGCATTGACATGTCATTTAGTGCAATGAATTTGAATGATGATGATGATGAGGTTCCTCTCAATGATGAGGATTTTGTACCAAATAAAAATTAGGGTCAGTGCAGTTATAGCGGGTACCCCCAGAAAATCGAATGAAGTTTCAAGTTTTTGTTTCTCCTCTTCTTTTAATTTTATTTATATTTGATGTATATGTTAAATTCTATATATACAACATAATTGTAAATGTTTTTCTTTCAAGTTTCACTTCCACTTGGTTGTTTCCTCATAACAAACTCTTGTTGTAAATTGTAAATCTATGATAGTCGTAAATCTATGATTGTCTTAGTACAATAAGAAATTTTACACTTCATTTTCTAAATAAGAACAAAACCAATTGTACAAAAACCTACAAACTAATCCATTTACTATGATATGGAAAGCTTATTAATCACTAAAGTGGCCTTACTTAAAAAAATATTTAGGCATTTAATTATGCATTTTTAATTTTTCATATTTATGTGATGCTATTAAATGATATAATGGGTTGAATTGAATAATTGAAATTATTAGTTATAATGCTAAGTAGTTAACCAAAAAGGACTGTTACTTACATTAATGACATTAAAGAGACTCATTGTCATACCTGTTGAATGTGATTATATATCCAAAGATAATACAAATGTTAACTTGAGTATAATATCAAAGCATGTTTATATTAAAATCATAGTTCAAATTATAAATTCAACTATCACCCGAAGGTGAACTTAAATACATAATGGAAGTTTATTGTTTGTTTGAATTCATTAAGCTTTCTTTAAGGACTAATGTGTAAGCTTGTATGATATTTGTAGCTTCTACCAATTTTTTTGGCTTTGGATAATGGGCCGGTTATGTTCAATAGGCTGAACTATACAAATTGATCTAAGCAAATTAAGTTTCAACTGGGTGTTTTGAATTTAGGGCTAGCAATAGTTTCATATGAAAAGCCTCTATCCATTACTAAGACTAGTATAAAAGTTGACAAGTCTTTTCTTGATGCTTAAAAGCAGCTAAATAGGTTGCGCTTGAACTTGATACAGATGATGACGACTGAAAATGTTAAGTCATCAATGCCTAAAATGAACAATGTAAGGGAATTTATGATGAATATTAATGAGTACTACTAATCATATATTTATATCTGATAAGTCTATTATGGGAAACTTTATAACTGAGTTGATGACTAAGAAGTGTAACTGTTCAGTTCACAACCCATTCATAATCATATAATAGGCATGCAAATCTAGCAACAAAGCTTAAATCGATAGGTTATGAATATGAATGAGCCCTTTTTGTTTCAATTTATTATTAACTTTCTTCCTCCTAAGTTCAACAAATTCCAAACGAATTACAATACCCTTAAAAAATGGAACTTTTAGGAAATTAAGGCCATGATGGTTCAAGAAGAAGGGAGGTAAAACAAGATGAAGAATCATTTGTCTATAACACTATTTATAAAAGAGCTAGCAGCAACAAAACTAAAATGGGTAAGAAAGACAGGAAGAAGAAGAAAGCCCCAATGAGGGTCAATGAGGGCTAAGTCCATAAGGAGCAAAAATGCGATTTCTACAAGAAGCCTGGTCACTTCAAGAAAGATTTCCTGAAAAGAAAGGCATAGTTTAAAAAGAAAGATACATACTATGTTTTAAAATATTTTGAATCAAATCTTAAAGAAGTGCCTAATAATAGCTAGTAGTTAGATTCTAGTGTAACTACTTACATTTCACATGTTACACAGGGATTCCTTCCAATCTAAGTTATAAATAGAATTGAAAATTTCATGTATACGAGGAATAGAATGAAGGCATGAATAGAGGGAATTAAGATGTATAGATTAATCTTAAACACCAGTTATTGTTTAGATCTATAAATCTATCTTTATATTCTTAGGTCTACTAGGAATCTGGTTTCTATTAGAAAGTTAGATTATATAGGATTTAACTTTAAGAATGAGACTAATGTTTTTTTACTATATAAATATAAGTACTATTATGGTTTGGTACTTTAGTTGATTTTTTATATCAATTAATCTTGATGTTGATTTTGCTAAATCTCTATTTCATGTTGAATACAGTACAGGTAGTAAACAAGTTGCATATAATAAGTTCTTTACTTTTGTGTGACATCAAAAGTTAGGTAACATATACAAATAAAGGACGTTAAGGTTAGTAAAAAGTGAAATCTTACTTCAACTAGATTTTTCTAAATATGATGTTTATGTTGATTGCATTAAAGGCAAGCTAATCAAACACATGCTAAGAACCAAACTACAAGAAGCAATCAACTCCTTGAGTTAATACATACTGACATATGTGGTTCCTTCGATGTTCCAACTTAGAATAGTGAAAAGTATTTCATCACTTCTATTGATGATTTCTTACGGTATTATTACATGTATCTATTGCAAAAAAAAGTCTTAGTTGGTGGATGTCCTGTAGGTATTTATTAACAAGTTAGAAAAGCAACTAAATATAAAAGTAAAAGTAGTAAGTTATGATTGAGGTCGTTAATATTATAGTAGGTTTGATGAAAGTAGACAATGCCTAGGTCTATTTGTAAAGTTTCTTAAAAGTCAAGGAATATGTACATAGTATTATATCCTATTCACTACAATAAAATGGTGTAGCTAAAAGGAAAAATCGTTCTCTATGGGCATTGTTAGAATTATGTTAAGTTACAACATTGTAATTTTACCCTTATAGACGCAAACACTAAAGACTGCTGAATATCCGCTTAACAAGGTTTCTAGTAAGTATTTCCTAAGACTCCTTATGAACTACGGATAGGAAAGAAACTCAGTCTAAGACACCGTCACATTTTGGGGTTCCTTGGCAAAAGGATATATATACTCTACTTGAAAAGAAGCTTTATGCAAGGACTATTAGTGTTTAACTCATTAGTTATCCCAAAAAGTCAAAAGGGTATTTTATTTTCCTAACCATAGTATAAGAATAGTTAAGTTTGGTAATGCTTATATAATTAAGAATGGTCAATTTAGTGGGAATGGAGAATCAGAAAGGTGGATATTTGAGAAATTCAGGTGGAAACTCCTACACCAAATGTTTTTCCTCAAGTTATTATCCCTTTTATTATATCAAAATTATACAACATATCAAAACAACAAATCAATATAAACCTACAAGACAAATATATATGTTCTAAGCCAACTAATAATGTGCAAGTTATAAATGAGTATGTGGTAGACAAACCACAAGAAATAATATTACAAAGTTCTGTAAGGTAGAAAAATATTTTGGATTATTATGTAGCTTACTCAATTAAACATAGACGTGACTTAAATATTAGTGAGGATCTAGTCTCATTTAAATAAGCCATAGAATGTAGCAATTCTAAAAAATTATTTAATGCTAAAAAAGAAAAGTTAAAACCAATGGCTAACAAAGATTAGGAGCTAGTCGAGTTGCTTAAAGGTTCAAAGTGAGTTGGTTATAAATGGGTCTTCAAAACCAAACAATACTTGAAAGCAACATCAAAAGGTACAAGGCCAGACCTATTGCCAAATGTTACACTTAAAAGGATGGAATTAACTATAAAGAGACCTTCTCTCTAGTTTCAAAGAAGGACTCTTTAATGGTGGTTATGACTTTAGTAATTTATTATGATTTAGAGCTTCACAAATGGACGTAAAGATTGCTTATTTGAATGGTAGCTTAGAAGAAGAAGTTTATATGGATCAACTAAAAGGGTATTTAACCATAGGAAAGGAAAATTTAGTGTATAAGTTAAAGAATTTGATATATAGACTAAAGCAAGCTTCCCTATAGTGGTATCTTAAGTTTAATGATACCATTGTGTTATATAATTTTATAGAGAATATTGATGATCGATGTATCTACAGGAAGGTTAAAGGGAATTAATTTATTATTTTGGTCGTATATGTTGACAATATTCTTCTTATTGCTAATGATATTAGCTAGTTAAATGATATAAAGAAGTATCTTTCTAAGAACTTTAAAATAAAAGATATGGATGAGGTAACCTATATGATAGGAATAAGAATATTCTATAATAAATAATAAGGATTATTATAATTGTCTCAAAAAGTCTATATAAATAAAGTTTTAGAGAGATTCATGACGAAAAAAATGCTCTATAAGAATAGTTGCAATTCAAAAAGCGACAAGTTTAATGAAATGTAATGTCCCAAGTAGAATTTAGAACATAAGGCAATAGAATCTATTCCCTATGTATCAATGGTTAGGAGCTTGATGCATGTTCAGATATACACTTAATTGGATATCAGCCTTGCTATTGGAATTTTAAGCTACAATGGACCATTAAAAAGTTGAAAATGAAGTCTTTATGTGTACATAAGGCACTAAGAATTACATGCTCACGTAAAAAAGGTTAGATCGCCTCAAAGTGGTTGGCTAGTCAAATTCATACTAAGTTGGATGTGTGAACTCAAGGAAATCCATATTGGGTTACATTTTCTTGTTAGTTGAAGGAGCAATTACATATAATAGTATAAAATAATCCATCATTACTACTTTCACTATACAGGCTAGATTTTTGGCGTGCTTTGAGGCCACTATTCATGTATTATGGTTGCAAAATTTTAAGTTAAAGCATAGTATTGTCTACAACATAACTAGGCTGCTGAGAATTTACTGCAGTGATTCTACAACTATCTTCTTCTCTAAGAATGATAAGTACTTAAAGGATGCAAAACATATGGCTTTGAAGTACTTGTTTGTCAAAAAATAAGTGCAAAAATAAAAGTGTCAATTGAGCATATTTGTACTAACATAATGACAACAAATCTGTTAACTGAAGGATTTCAACCTAAAATATTTTCTGTCCATATTAAATAGATAGGCATTATAGACAAGTCCTTATTAGCATGATAGTGTTATATGTACATACATATATGGTTAACTTGCTCATATTATTATAACACATTTTAATTTAATTAAAGTTATATTTATGCTTGTTTGGTTATTGGTCGTATTATATTGTATACTTATTTTGGAGTGATGATAGGTTGTGTCTTTTGAAAGAATATAAAGTTGAGAATTATAGTATTCCTCAATTAAATTTATTCTAAGTTGAGTTAGTTATATGATACATGGAAGGAATCATATTGCCAAATTACACCTAACTGCCATGATCCTACCATTTCAATTCACTTAAGGATGATAACTTAATAGATTCAATAAATATAGCACCGCTTATAGTTTGTTATTGAATTACCAAATCATAGCAAGGGCTAAGTGAGAGAATGTTAGATTATCTTAATAATCTATAGTGACCCATGGAATTTTGTTGGACATATTCTAATAGAAGCGGGCGCAATATTATGGTTATTAGATTTAAGAAAATTAGATTCAAATGGGATCTTAGATCCCTGCCATCTCCCTTTAAAGCTGATGGTTACAAAAAGATAAAGAAGAGAACCATAAAAAATTCGTGTACTCGTGACCATCAAAGAATATGAAAAGAAGAAAAGCAGAGAGGGGGAAAATCACAAGCAAAAGGAGCTTTGCTTTTTTCACATAATGACAAACTAATTGTCATGGATCAAGATAAGTTTCTATTGTCATTATTGTTTATATAGAAAGGAATTGAAGGTTCATAACAACAACTATGAGTTTCTTGATAATCGATTCAAAGAGATTTTGATACTCATTTATTTCTTTGGATCATTACACCAATTCTTTTATTAAGCAATTTTCTTGTCAAAATTCTTATGTGAACCAACAGTTTATTAATTAATAATTACAAATCCCATCGTTCCATCCATTGTTTTATGTTAAAGAAATAAAAGACAATTCAATTGCTATTTCTTGTATTATTTTTTCTATACTTAATATAGAAAATACTCTTATCATTATCTTGGATGATAAAGAAATTTCCATTTTATTTGCTAAAACAGAACAAAACCAACTGTACAAAAACTTACAAAATAATCCATTTCTTACTAAGGCTCGCCGTGAAGCTATAGAGTGGATGTTTAAGTTCTGCACAAACCAATCCTTTCACTACTCTGACAGCAGTTTTATCATTATCAATAGAAGTTGGAGTAGTAATAACGAAAATACTCTATCAAATATATAATATTGAAGAGAAACAACCTCAAATATGAAGCAGACCTCCTTAAGCTCTAAAAATACTCCATGAAAGAGTATGAAACACGAAATGTGAACTAAAAAAGCCCAAATATGAACAAAGGCTCTCAGATCTGATAGTAAAGTTTTGGTACATAAAACTAGAATGAAAAAAACAACATTAAAGAAACTTCGAGATACCCAAGCTTTACAACGAATGTCACAAGATCGAGCATTCCAGTGACAACGCTAAAAAAAATCCTGATCAAACTTTAGAATGGACTCAAGATTCCAAAAAATCACAAGTCATGGTATAGGAAAGTTAAGAAGCAAAAAGTATGTCCAAAATGTAATAATTTATAAAATTATGTGCATAAATAAGATAAGATAGTATACACTTATTTTCGTACCAAGTTTGGAGCTTCATAATAATAATGTTGATCAACTGCTCTCACATTTTGAGTTAAAGCTAATTTAATTAGACTTATGATAAACTCATTACTTAATGACAATAATTAATTACTCAAGTTCTTGTACTTTATTTTTATGAAAACTAGTAACTTATGTCAATACAACCCTATCTTAAAAGTGTTTTAAGGGAGGGTTTGCTTGACTTATGTCTTGAGAGGGTTCGCTCAACCTATGATAACGAAACCCTTTTTCATAACTGTTAACTATACCTAAAGAATGACTATTTGGTCTACTAAATGGCCTAGTTAGGTTGACAAAACACTCTTAATGTCTTTTCATATCTTTTTGAATCGTCTCAATTCAATATTTTTATCCAAAGTTATGTTCAAATACTTAAAAAATATTCAATTATTGCATAAAATGAGCATGCTTCTTCATTAAGATTTTCCTTATTCCTTTAAATACTATCGCTATGATTAATCATTTTTGCATGTAACAAG
The DNA here is from genome assembly GCA_027478365.1 of Erythroxylum rufum. NCBI lineage: Eukaryota > Viridiplantae > Streptophyta > Magnoliopsida > Malpighiales > Erythroxylaceae > Erythroxylum > Erythroxylum rufum. Next base: position 22,657,978 of record JANIHZ010000009.1, on the reverse strand, counting down.
ATAAATCCAGACTGGTTCAAAATAAAATCCATTTCAAACTTAAAAAATGAAAGATAAAACTTTTTATAAGCCTATGTAACATACTATTAGTCAATTTCTAACTAGTTTTTTTTTTAAAAGTTTGAAATGGAGTTTTATTGGTTTAGTCCAGACTTGTGGTGTTATACTAATAGGATTAAAACAAATCCTTGATAGTATGATACTCGACTAGGACGATAAGATCGTAAATAATGGGCTTTAGTCCTATTCTATTACAAAAACAAAAACAAAAAAACGAAAATTTATAGATTGTGAATTAAATCTTGATTAGAATATCAGAAGATTGTGACATTTCAAATAAGAAGTAGGAGTCATATCTCATATCAAAAAGAAAAGGTTAAAATATTTATAAACTTAATTATATAGAAAGATATATATCTCTTATTTGAATATTTAATTATCTTAATTAGAAATGTTATTGAATTAATTTGTGAAAAGGGATTTGGGGAGCGCATGCAATTAGATATGTGCCATTAATTAAAGAATGAAGCAAAAGGAAAAGAAGATTAGAAATCAAAATTAGACAACGTCAACTGTTTCTTTAAAGCATAAGTTAGTGGCTGATTTATCTCTTTAGATTAATTACAAATTAAAAGAAATCGTAAAGTCATCAATTCTAAAAAGAGCTCGTACCTGAGCCTAACCCAAATGAAGGTTTGTTTGAATGATTTGACATTGTTGAGACCAACTCAAATAATTTACCTCAAAGGTCTAGATCACTTTCGCCTTGTAAATTACACATGGGAACCATAGCTCGTCAAATATTATTCGTACCTTTTTATTATACATTTTCGTGATTGATGAGACTAACTTAATTACACTTGGATTGATAGTATCGGTCATTAGCACCATTTATCTGTCACAGGCTTCAAACTCCAGTAATTGCCTATCAGTATGTCATGCAGATTCGTTGGTTTTCATGGGGTGGTCGGGCCAACCAGAGAAGGTTATCACACTTCTCATTTATGCGCTATTCATAGATGTAGAATTGGTGGTTTTGTTAAGACTTGTTCAAGCACAGCACTACAAGATAAGTGTAAATATTTATGCCTTCATTGGTGTTTATTGTTCTTCTCTAACTCGTATGGTAATCCGGAACCCTATGCATGTTCTTGCTTAAGAAGAATTACAAGTGAGAACAAGGAGCCAGCATTCTGAACTAGAAGGTGAACATAAATCTGAGGGGCGATTTAAGTTTTTGAACCCTTAATTTATATAGAAGTCGACTGACCAAATCAATCTTTTGAAATGTAACAGATAATTAAGTTCCTAATACACCCGCTAGAACATAAATTATTGGGTTTTGTACTAACAAGTTTTCACTTTCAAGCAAACCAAGGAAGCTTGTCCGGTGTTTCTTTTCACTGCAGGTTGCAACCGCACATTTCCAAGATCTCCTATAACTAGGAAGTATTAACCATGCAAAAGTAATAGTATAGTCTTGGGATGTTTTTCTTTGAACAATTATTTAATTGTATTCAATTGAAGATTTGCATAATATGAACATGTGTTAGTACATTTTGTATGTATCTAACTGGACTAAGTTGAGAATGGTTGTTTTATACTAACTATTAAAACATATTTTTGAGGACATTAGAAATAAGATATATGTTCACTACAAGAAAATGGGTGTTTACCATCGGAATTTACCGACGGAATAATACAACTTTCCGTCGGTAACATACATTTGCGACGGCATAAGAACGACGGAATTTACCGTCGTTAAATAAGCCATCAGTAAATTTGCCACGGTACTTACTCTCCGTCGGTAAATATATGGATGGAATGGTCTTCCGTCGATATATTTACCGATGGTAGATAACATTTCCGTCGGTGTAGATACCAACAAAGTATCACTTTTCGTCGGTGAATGTGCAAAACAACATAAACGTATACCGACGGAATGAGATAAACCTTCGTCAAATGTTTCCTTCTGTTCCAACAGAAGTATTGTTGGGACCCGTCTCCGGAGCCCAACTCTCGACCCGAAAACGATTCATAGCTTAACTAATATCATTTCTTCCTTTTTTTTCTTTTTTTTTCTTACACATCATTCGAGGTCATTTCAATTTCCCATTTAATAACTCATGTATTTCATAACTTCAATTACAACCATCAATTGCTCAATCTGTAATTCATCCTCAACCATTATCTCAA
>JANIHZ010000009.1:22616486-22631854 GCA_027478365.1 Erythroxylum rufum | reverse complement strand
TATAATAAAAATTGGTTAATCAAAACAGAAGATCTGATCTTATGTAAATTAAGTCTAAATACAAAATAACTATGTGGGGAAAAGATATGACAATGAACTTATGAAATGAGTAATCAGGTGTTTTAACTTCCCCCACATTGGAGGCCCTTCCTTTGGTAGATATAATTAAATTTTAATTTCTTATGCTTAAACAGACATGATCAAGTTCTTTGAAGATGAGCTTCTTTAACCCTTTTCTATAATGCACGAAACTTTCTTCCTAACAAATCTACGTTTAATAGACAGTTCCATGGCCTTCTACCGACCGAAATGCTGCAAGTCTTCTACCGAAGTGACTCCGACTCCGCGTTGGGTTCCATCTTATTAGCAGGACACTGGGTCTCCTCGTGGTTACTGCCTGTTTCAGAAGTAATATCTGCAGACAATAGCTGAACCGCTGAACTTGTTTCCTGGAACATATCATATGCTTCCTCTTCAGATTCATTATCTTCAAAAACTCCAAACAGCTCTCTAGAATTTTCATCATTCCGCCTCTTGCCTTTCAAATCATCTAAGGCCACGTCATTAGCAACCACTTCCGATGTATCTGAATCCTCTTCGTCTTCCTCCAATTGTAGAGAATCAGTAGAAGAAATAGCATCCTTGAAAGTTTCATTTGCACGCTCAGCGTGATTTTCAGCCGGTTCCCTTACAAAGTCACCAGCAATTTCATCATGTGAAGGTGAAGTTGTTTTATCCATCTCTACAAGCTTTTTAATTGCTTTGGTGCCAGCTTCAACAGCCCATTTAACATCCCCGGTATCTCTGCGCAGACAATTAGTTAGATTACTGAATGTCTGCATTTCATCAGGTGAAACTGTAGAATTCACATAATTTGTTTCAGTAAAACCCCATGCGGAAATTGGCCCAAAAAAAAAAAAACTCCATGCGGAACAGAGCATCATCATTTTAAAACTCCATGCGGAATAGAGCACATCATTTTCCTACAACTAATCTTTGGCACTTCAAAGCATTACCCTTCAGGGTCCAGTCCAGCTGAAACAAACGCAGATTTCATTAGACTTGCTAGGCCAGAGGGATCCTCGTTGAAGTATCGTCCATACTTTGCAACTTCTACCATAAAGTGCATGTCCAGAACGAACTGTTATAGGAAAATTTGGTATAAAAAGGTACATCAAACAAAACCTCAAGCAAATCTGAGAAAAGTTAAGATACACGAGAGAAGCAATCTAATCTTGCTGTATTAAAGAGCCAACCATGTCTTATACAAAGAACTGCAGTCAAGTTTCATCACTGTGACTGCGTAACAATGCAAGAAAAACTAGCACTATGAAAGGAAGAATTGATTCTATCAAATTTAAATCGACACAGAAACAGGACCTTTCCCAAGAGAAATTAGCCTAAAGATTAACAATTTCACCCGATTTTGTGCCTTCAACAGGTAATGTAGCATAAATTGATTTGTTTTTCAATCTCCGGTATAATTGGAAGAATCATAATCCGGAATATGGATAAGTTGTTTTGCAATTAACAAAACTGTAAGTATTTTGTTGAGACTAGGTTCCAGCAAATATATAGTAAGAAGAGGGGCTATACGAAAGGGTTGCAATTAACAAAACTGGAAGTATTTTGTTGAGACTAGGTTCCAGCAAAAATATAGTAAGAAGAAGGGCGATACGAAAGGAAGCAACACAGGTAATATGTGAGGAGTTGTGAGGGTAAATTGGGGAGTAAGAGGGTGAGAGAAGTCAGGTGAGAGTTAGTTAGGAGGAGAGAATATAAGGTTGTTAGGGGCAGAATGATTAGCATTCAGTTATGATATTGTGATTAGTGATTGTATGGAGGTTCAGCTAGCCCTCTAAGTCTAGCTAGGGAATAATAGTTACTGGTATTCCATTCATTCCTACTTCCTTCTTGTTCTTGTTCTGTTGTTGTGTGTGTTTGCTGGAAGTGCAAGTCTCGGTGTTGGGAGTGTATTACTGTTAAAGCAGGTGGTCTCTAACATATTTTAAGCAGTTTAATCTAGTTAGATTTCTGAGCGAATAAACCCATGTGTGTTGAGACAATAACCTCAAGAACAACACAGATGCATGACATTGTAAAATCGCCAAAATTGACAAGCATATGAAGAAATGCAACACACCTGATTGAAGACATCGGAATTTGAGGAATTCAAATTCTTTCCATTAGTTTCCCAAATTTCTTTGTTGTTTGAAAGCCAAACAAATATGGCCTCAATTAGCTCCCTTATCAGCTCGGTCAACCAATTTGATTCAAGGAAATCATCTTCAGCAAGGTTATCCAACTTCCTCAATTCTAAAAAGAGCACCTGATGTTGCAAATCATCAAGCAATAGATAAACAGAAATGTTGTGCAAAAATGTAAAGATGTTTACATAGTAAAGAAAAAGAAAATGCAAAGAGGAAATACATATAAAGAAGAAATGACAACTAAGAATAGGTGAGCAGCCTAAAGGTTATAAGACAAACCCAGCGCTGCAAGACAAAACATCATCAATACAAACCCAAAACTATCCATGTTCAACATAGCCCATCCTGACTACCATCACTAGGTTACCATATTTCTTCTGACACGAGAATAGGTGTACCTGGAAGGGAGTAGAAGGCATCAAATCATGAACCAGATGGGGATCAGCATTGCCATAAAGGCCCATTTCTGGGGACAGATTACAGAAGCGTTTAAGAGAAAACACTCTGCATATAAATTGGAGGCAGAATTGTGTTCTCAGATCAATAGATGCCTCTTCAATTAGAAGCAGAGAACTATCAAGTTCTTGTTGTTGAAAACTAACTGAACCATTTTCTATCAGCTCAGAATTGGTGCCCTTTATACCCTTGAAAATGCTTGTAACAGTGTTAGAGAAGAAATGTTTCAGAGTTGACAGATTCACCAAAATAGAAGCTTGTTGTTGCACTGACTGTGCCAAAATTATTTTGGAAGCACCCTTTTCTGATGACTTCGTTTCTGTGGTGATGGCTGTTTCAAGGATGGATAGATACTCCATAAAGAGGCTTGTTAATCCTCTAATTATGGCATCTTCCATTTTAAGCGAAACCAAAGCAGAAACATCTTCAGTGATAGCCTGAAAAAGAAGCAAGGAAATAATCAAAGATATTCTCTTTAATTATAGCAAAATGATGAACGCTTAATTCCTTCATCAACCATTACTAGTTCTCAACAATAGCACTCTATCTCTTCATTAAAATCCTTCCTCTGAAGAGGCAGACCCAAAACCAACAATTATCTAAACTTGTCAAAGTTCTAGAGAATTTTCTTTTCTATCCATGCTCACTGATCACTTTAACAGCGTCCGAGGATTTCTCATGCCATTGGATTTATCAAGAAAAGCTCCACTAAACTAACATGTTAGACAGTTTCCACCAAATACATGTCTGATGCGCTTCTTAACAAATAATGCTAAAAAAATGGTGAAGATAAGTACGAGATAGCATAATGCTCTATCATTTTATTGTGCCTAGACAGCATCAACGACATAGATGATCTTGCAGAAAACCATATCCAACTAATTACTCAATCATCATGGACTAAATTTTAACTGTAAAATTCCCGCTTTCAAAAGTTTTCTCATCCTTATGCTTAGTCAAAAACATAAACCACCCAACCTGCAACAGAGTTATGAACTTCCGGCCACTGTTAGTGAGCATGCAATACTCTGGCTGTTGTCCCACAACCATATACGAATAGCTTTCATTTAGAATTCCAGATACAAGATATCTACCCAATACCCAAGCATCAGTTGCTGTGAATATGCTGATAACTTTAGCAAAATGCTCAATGTGTTTCTGTAAAACCTCTTCCATACAAGGGCGAACATGTTCGATCAAACATGGTTGCAACAGCAATCTTTGATTTTCTAACAAACAGCAATAAGATATGGCAAACTGAACAGCTTCTATGGCTGTTGAGAGCCCACCACTTATTTCTGAGACAGATATTACATATTTAGTCAAAGAAAGGGCAAGTATTTCAATTTCTTCCTGCGCCCACTGAATAAATTCTGGAGCATACGAAGAGGTTTCTCCATATAACAGTATAAAGCTCCTCGCTGCTTGAGAAATCATGGAAAACACACATTTCGAGAGTTCCTTGATATACACTACATGTAAGAAGGATTTTGAATTTCTCAAATCTCGAATTCCAGATGCAACCCGTTTATGGTAATATTTAATCAATAACTGAGTTGCAAGATGAACTTCACCCAGTCTGCAAAGTCCAATTAGTGATTTTTGAAGTTCTGGAGCACCTATTCTAGGATTTTCGGCAACCAGAGTTAATTGCAGTGTAAGCATGGCCTTTCTTTCAGAAATTGCAGAATTGTACAACAGTAGCACATCCGAAGGAGTATTGCCTTCAAGTTCTACCCTTTGTATGTTTTCTTCCTCCATTTCGATAACTGATATAGCCTCATAAATCCTGTTTTCTGAGAGAAGCACATCTAGAGTTTCAGAAACATCATTGATTTGTGTCTCCCACTCAGTTGGAGGAGCTAATTCATCATCCTCAGCATCTCTAATAATTCTTTGTATAGTTTCATCTGAAAAAACTTTAAGATACACACCATCACTTAGTTCTTTTACGAGTCTTTTCTGTGTCGAAACATTGGTTCTAAGCTGCAACAGTTCTTTCTCCATGTCTTTTACTTCATCTAATATTCTGCAGCCATTTGCAAATGAGGGACTATTTGAGCTTAAACGATAAAAATAATCAAGTCAACCCATGAAAAAGAAATAACCATATCATTTCCTTATTATCTAGGAATACATATTATGCAATAATTTAAAGGATTAAAGTATTGAAAATCAAAGAGGAAGAAAACAAAGAGCTCTATACTTATATAAGTTGCATCGGATGCATATCCACACGGACAATTGATACTAACCTTATTATCATTCTTACATAAAGAAAATTTTTCCATTCTTGAACCACATCAATTTCACAAAGAACAAAATTTATTAAAAGAAAGAAAGAGACAAGTTAAGTACCCAACAAAGGCCGAATAACTTGACATGATATTTCTATGAAAATCTTCATCCGATGCCTCCTTTATCTCCAGTAATTCTGTGCACAGACGCTTTATTCCCTATAAAGAAACAATTCCTTGAAAAATATATTCTTAGCAGACTAATAGAAAGATGAAATAAGCCATCTACCTTTGCAGTCATGGACTCGAGCTCCGGCCCTTCATCATCATCATCATCCTCTTCGGTGAAGACGGAGGAGATATCGGAGCTAGTGTAGGTCGCATTCTCGGCATCAACATGGTCTCTGAAACGAAACCTAGAGGCGGAGGAGGCCTCCATTGAACCCGATTTCTCACCAAACAACAACATAAATGAAGATCTTTCATCAGCTTTAATCGAGTCTGACTCAAGAATCCTCTCCTTTGGATCTCTCTCTCGTCGTTTAGCACCATTAGCTTCGCTTCGGTTCCTTCGCTTGTCTTAAAATCATTATTTTTAATTGGCGCTACCGCGTCAATACAAACAAATAAAGTCGGCAACGGCCGTTTGACTTAAAACGACGACGTAAAACCCGATTTCTCGAACGGCGCAGTTTTGAATTATTTACCCCTCAGAAAACGACGATTTTCCCCGCCGTTTCGGCTGATAGTTACGCAAGAAACGACCCAGAGAGAGAGAGGCAAGGAAGGCGCATAGAATAGGTGAGAGACTGAGGGACAGAGAGTTCTATAATCTATAACCAATAGTCAGTTCTTTCCTCCGTTGCACAATCGACACCTCACATTCTCTGTCTTCATTTCTCTTCTCTCTCTAGTAGAGAATTTACCAGAAAGGGAGCGCGAATGTGATAAGAGATGACGGGAGCTCATAGGAATATCGCCGTCATCGTGGTTCTTGTGATCGTCGGCGCTCCGACTGCAACCGCAATGAGTGACAGAGAGGTTAACGCAAAATCTTCCAGAATATCGGGGATAGACTATTCCAAGATATCGGGGATTATAATCCCTGGTTTTGCTTCTACTCAGCTTAGAGCGTGGTCCATTCTTGATTGTCCTTACTCTCCTCTCGATTTCAACCCCCTTGACTTAGTTTGGCTCGACACTACCAAAGTACCTCTCACTCTCTTATTCTCTGTTATGTACTGTCAGCTTCGAATAGAAAGTTGTGTGCAAAGTTGCCTTTCTAAGCTACAGAATGCGTGTGTTTAAAAGATAATTCCAACTGTTTCAAAACTTTTTGACTTTTAACTTACAGTAAGTTCTACTTCTGTAAAGATAATGATTGATTCTTGAAGTTTTTACGATCTCCTGACACTTGTCTAATAAACAGATGTTGTGATGCTTTGTTTTGTTTTAAGGGGCAGAAATTTATGGCTCTAACTATAGCTGTTACTTTTGACAGTTATTAATTGATATTTCGTCAGTTTTTTAGGTTGCTTACTAGTTTAAATTTGAGAGATCAAAAGGACGCTACTTGTTAGTTGCTAAATCATATACTCCAAACCTTCAACCTGTTATTGTAATATTAGTTTCTATAACCATCGAACACTTCAGTAAGTAGTGAACAAAATCGTGCAAAAAAAATCTAGAAATTGACGGTGAAATAAGGTTGTAGATGTTTAATAGCAATTACTGTCATGTGTAGCTACTTTCTGCGGTCAACTGTTGGCTTAAATGCGTGGTGTTGGATCCCTACAATCAAACAGATCATCCTGAGTGCAAGTCACGGCCTGATAGCAGTCTTTCAGCTATCACAGAGCTTGATCCGGGTTACATAACAGGTTTAACTAATTTCTCTAATAATACATCATGTCTTGTATGGTGATGATTACATAAATGCAGTGTGTTCCCTATTTTCTGGAATAAACGATCTACATTATGCTTTTTAGGTCCTCTTTCTTCTGTGTGGAAGGAGTGGATTAAGTGGTGTATTCAGTTTGGTATTGAAGCTAATGCAATTATTGCGGTTCCCTATGACTGGAGATTGTCACCTTCAATGCTTGAGAAGCGAGATCTGTATTTCCATCGGCTTAAGTGCGTATATCTTTTCTTTGTACTTTATTTTCTCGCTTCTCAAGCCAAATGTTGTTTCTGTGAAATGATAGAGAAAGTAATGTTTCTGTCAAAGTTAATGATTTCCTTGAAGAGAATACTTTATGTAATCAGATTATGTTTTATTTTTATATTGTGTCATATTGTATAAGTCAATTATGCACTTTTCTGTTCCACTTTTAATTTTAAGAACCATATATATTCCACCGCTATAGAAAACTTTCTATAATATGTAAACTATGCAGAAGTGCAGTTTAAGTGTAGAGATTCCTGACAGCTAATTCAGAGGCTTTAAGACTTTCTACTTTTGTTCTTATTTGCAGGTTGACATTTGAGACTAACTTCAAAGTTCGTGGTGGACCTTCTATAGTGTTTGCTCACTCTTTGGGTAACCATGTCTTTCGCTACTTCTTGGAATGGCTAAAGCTAGAAATTGCTCCAAAACATTACAATGAATGGCTGGATGAGCATATTCATGCATATTTTGCTGTTGGTATGATTGCTTATTGTCACAGTCAATCTTTTAAAAGATATAGAATTGCTTCAGAGTACATTTAGCATTGTATTATCATCCAACTTCAGGTTCTCCTCTTCTTGGTTCAACCGAGACATTGAAAGCAACATTGTTTGGGAACACATTTGGTCTTCCTGTGTCTGAGGTAACCTAGTTAGGTTATTTTTACATGTTTCCTGCTTTAATTGGAATCTTCATGTTGATCAATATGAGTTTATTTTTGTCAGCTTATATTTACAGATGTATGTATGATGACATATCACTGCAAAAAATTTTCAAGTTAGTTGCAACTATAACAAATTTTAGTGATATTAGACTGTAGGGAATGTTTCAAAACTTTATCTAACTTATCTAAGTTGGATTCATTAAGCTTTTCCTTGCTATATGAACTCTACAGTAAAGCCTATAAGTGTATGATTTCTGAATTAAAGTCACTTAAATAATGTGATTTTTAATCTTGTAGGTTTTTTGCATATTCTTGCCAGTGTTTTGTTTAAGCAAAGTGAGATTTTCTGGCTTGTTCGACTTTTTAGGTAGGATATTAACTTCTCGTTGGATGTTGGTAACCGTTTTAACAAATGAAAATGGCATACTTGGCAAGGTACCAGGGAACTGCTCGACTAATGTTCAATTCTTTTGCGTCTTCAATATGGATGTTACCTTTCTCAAAGTACTGTAAAGCTGATCGCCCATATTGGAGGCATTTCTCTGGGAATTTTCAGAAGGATCATCATCCATATCATTGTGACAGACAAGAAGTCTACTCTGGGTGGCCCACAAATATTGTCAATATTGAAATTCCTTCTGCACATGGTAAGGGTTCTAGTTTTCTCTTATGAATAAAATGCTGTTATGATGTACATGTGCCTTACTCAAATTTTTACATCTACAGCAATTGATGCTTATCCATCAATTACAGAAGTAAATCGAGTGAATGTGTCTAACATCGGATATGGTCTTCCACTTCAGTTGTCATTTTCAGCTGATGAAATATCAGATGGTACCTTTTTCAAAGCTATAGAGGATTATGATTCTGATATCAAGAGGCTCTTGTACCAGTTACACAAGTAATCATCTTCCTTATGACTTTTGGCAGTTACTTGCGTCATCCTGGCCTACTTAAGAAGCTTCTTTGAACCTAAGTGCTGAAAGTTGCCTTTTATTTTGTTGTCCTTTTATCCACAGCTTCATTTTGCCTTTCAAAACCCCATTCAATTTGTTTCCAACAATTTATTTTGGGAAATTATGCTGAACTTTTTGTCACTATTACAAGCCTTCACCACCTCCTGATAAGTTGGTTCTAAGCTGGGAAGCTTTTGTTCAAGGGGTTGATCTTTTTAACTGCAGCAACCCCTCCCCTTCCAAATACAAAGGCTAGAGAAGGAATAAAGTGAACAGAAAATTCGGTAGCGATTACTACTGTATAATTTCATGATACAATTTCTGAAAACTTCTTCAATATTAGTAATGAAAAAAGCTCATCATCTGTAGTCTGCAATAGTAGTTTTTCTTAAAAGTGAAAAATATTTCTCTCTTTGAGACTAGAAGGACATTTACTAATTTGATATGCATGGCCCAAAGAAGTGAAGGCATTGAGTAATTCTTTGATGGTGAAGACTAGATGCAATATGGCCTATATGGACTATTTTTTTTTTTTTCAATTTTAGAAATCTGAGTTTCTCCATGTTTCTCAGGTCATACCATGATGATCCAGTTCTGAATCCACTCACACCATGGGACAGGCCGCCTATTAAAAATGTCTTTTGTATCTATGGAGTTGATTTGAAGACTGAGGTATAAACCTTCTTCCAGTTGAATGTGATAATTTTTTTTTCAGGACTGTCCCTGTTGGAATGTTTTTTTTTTTTTTGGCCATGACTAGGCCTATTATGAACTTTGCAGTTGTGTTTCTCCAAATTAAATTTTTCTTTCCTTTACTCTCACATACAATATGTCCAGCACTTACCTTCATGTATTTGATGTTTCTTCCATGTGAATGTTGAAACTTGGAAATCAGAATAACTTTCTTTTGTGATCCTACCTTTATCTCTAATCAGAGAAGTTTATCTCTTTTTATTGTACTATTGGAGTTCATGTATCGGTCTGTGTCTAACGCCAAAGTCACATAAGCAACTGGTTTGACATCATTTTCATTCTTTTTTATTCCAGCTGATAGAATCAATTACATATTGTCCTAATGGTTCTACTTTATCTTCACTGTAACTTAAGTATGTGAAATTTTCACATCAACTAGAAAGAAGTAATGGTGGTTTATATATAAGAATGTGACCATAACTCAACGCTCAAAAGTTTTGATTTGAGATATGTTCCTCCACATGTATATAAAGCATTCCTTTACCCAAATAGAAATATCCAAACAATATAATATGATATCAGTCTTAAGCTAGTTCGGTGATGGGTCTTCCCAAAAATGTTATGTCCTGTCCATACAAATATTATTGTCTGCAAATTTCAAATATTAGATGCTCATTCCTTAGCGTAGGCGGAGGGTGTTAAGTATGTAAAATTTTCAGATCTATTAGAAACAAGAATTAATAATGCTTTATATACAACAATGAGAGTATAACTCAATGCCTTAAGGTTTTAAATTAAGATGTAGTGTTTATCTTGTATACAATCTCCTCCTAAATATAGGTATAAGAAAAAGTTCGCTGTCTTTTATCTGTTGTTCTTGATTACTGTGCGGTAGCTAAATGCATTTGTGCACTTTCTATGATAGTTGTTGGATCGGACCTGGAGACAGTGATTTATGTATCTTGAAATTTGCAAAGCAGGTTGGTTATTATTTTGCACCAAGTGGCAAGCCTTACCCAGATAATTGGATTATAACTGATGTCATTTACGAGGTTGAAGGATCTCTTATCTCAAGGTTAGGATGCTTTTCTCATACAGTGAATTGAGCTGTGAACTAGGTATGTGTGTTGGGGTTTTTTCTTCTGCTTTTTCCCGAGTGGATACAGTGATTTGCATATGATGGCTGGCACCTTACTGGTTATAGCTCCTCGATGTTGTATTCAAAAAGTTAATCAGATGATACATGCATTAATCAACCAAATACAATTTGTCAATCCTTCTAACTCAATTGTCCTACAGCTTCCGTTATGTTTTTTTCCTTTTTTTGAAGAGTGTCTCACGATATGTTGTTCTTGTTCCTTCCCCTTACTTTTGACACACAACCATAGAGATGCTAATGGAATGTAATGCTAACAAACTGCTCTTCACCACGAGATTCTTATTCACATCTGCTCTTCTTTTGGTGGACATTTCTCTGTATTTTTAAATTTAGAAATGTAGTCTAAGGCCTATATGAATAGATTTTAGCATCCCACTTGTTGAGTACAATGATATTTAGAAGTTGGCAATATATTAAATGTACTTTGAAATGATTCAATTTCTTTATGAGTTGTGATACAGAACGGTTACTCTTATAGGTCAGGAAATCTGGTTGACGGAAATCCTGGAGCTACAAGTGGAGATGAGACAGTAAGTACAAGAATATATCTTTAAATTGGTTTTCTGCTGTTTTATGAATATTTGATCTTCCAACTGATGTATAATAATTTCAGTAGTAATAAGGACTGCTTTCGGCTTCAGCCAATTTGTTATACCTTTGCAGGTACCATATAACTCCCTCTCTTTGTGCAAAAGTTGGCTTGGACAAAAAGTGAATATAACTAGGGCCCCTCAGGTGCGTCTTACTTGTATTTATGAATGTTACAAGAAAAAAACAAGAAATGAAAATGGGGTTGGTTTAAGGGAGAAATTCAAGTGAAGCTTTCATGTGATTGGGAAGATAAGGGTGTAGTTGCAGGATAATATGGGAACACATGAGACAAAATAGGTTGTCATTTCTTTCTGGATATTCAGTTATCTAAAATTAGAATCAATTTTGTTTGCGTAGCCAAAGTAAGATTGAGACTTGCTGTTGACATTGTATTTTATTGTGTTCAGGTTCTTGTGACAATATATTTATTTATGATTACATGACAGATATACAGTCCTTCATCCATATCTAAAACAATTAATCATCTTAGATTTTCATATTTCCTTGTTGATAGTGAACCTATTCATTGTCTTTGTTTAGAACCTGTATGAGATCTCTCATACTGAAAATTATTTGCTAGTTCTTTTATCAACGACATCTTTCCTTGTTATGTCTTCCTATCAAAAGTTGATCTTACTCAAAAGAAAACGCTTTTTGTAAATCGAACAAAGAACAGTTTTCTATTATTGAGTAGTTTTTGATTACTTACTCAAAAGAAAATGCTCTTTGTAAATCGAACAAAGAACAGTTTTCTATTATTGAGTAGTTTTTGATTAACTTCTTACTGGAAATGTAAAGTCTGTTTGAGAATTTATCTTGCTTCTTCTTCTTAAATTTCAGACTGAACATGATGGATCTGATGTTCAAGTGGATTTGAATGTGGATCATCCACATGGGTCTGATGTAGCTCCTAACATGACTAGATCTCCAAGAGTAAAGTACATTACCTATTATGAAGACTCTGAAAGTATTCCAGGAAAGAGGACAGCAGTTTGGGAGCTTGATAAAGGTTATTAACATTCCACATGGCAGTACTAATGCGGTAGCTAAAGATCATGGCTTTTCAAAATGGGGTTTAGTAAATGAGCATATCTATTTCTAGAAGTCTGTAATAGTCAGTTTGATGATTATCTTGTTTAAATTTAAAATATTTTGGAAATTCTGGAGAAATTTTAGGCACCAGAACTTGTAAACCAGAAGATAAGACTAAATATCGAATACCATCATATCTTAAATAGATATGCTATTAAAATCAGTGTATATTACGTTTATATGTGATTTGTTGCTTTTGAAAGGCGATATAGGTATCGTTTCGTTTTATATGCCCTTAAAATATCCTTTATAATCGAGCTTTATTAATGGCTTCTATTTTGACATGATAATTGACAACATAACTATACAAACTAAATTGAAAATATCTTCTCACAGCGAATCATAGGAACATTGTTAAATCTCCAGTTTTGATGCGGGAGTTGTGGCTCCAGATGTGGCATGACATTCATCCTGATGCCAAATCAAAATTTGTGACAAAAGGTGAGTCCTTCTAACTATATTTTCTTGTTCATTGACTTATTTGTGTATGCTCATCGATGTACTGCTGCAATAGCTAAACGTGGTCCTCTGAGAGATGATGACTGCTATTGGGACTATGGGAAAGCTATGTGTGCATGGCCTGAATATTGTGAATACAGGTCATTCCCTCTATCGTCTTTCTTTCTATGTCAACTGTTGGTGCTCATTTATTTTTTAACCCCGTTTACCCTACGGTGACTGCAGATATATTTTTGGAGACGTTCACTTGGGACAAAGCTGTAGGTTGAAAAACTCTTTAACTGATACACTCTTGAACTATATATAGGATATAGCTTGGAAGGTATTTACTTTCTTCGTTTCTTCATATCAATAATTATGTACTAGAACTAGAAAATTATATCATATCTCTTTTACAAGTTTAACTAAACCTTTTTCTGAATTTTATTTAACTGCGATTTCTTGATTTCACTGAAGTTGTTTAGCAAACACTAATTAAGTTTGCATAACTGCATTTCATGCAGCATGAATTCTTTTATGTCCAATATTTCCTTTATAGTGGCCTAAATCATCTTTTTGCTAAAATGATAGAAATAGAATCTTAAAAGGTTCAAAATGATGAAGAGATTGTTATAAAGTTCAACTTGGACACTCGTGGCTGCTGGATAAAATCTTCACTAATGCATTATCCAATCTCCTTGTCATGAGAACTAGTCTCTCGCGGTGTAACAAGTCGGTCTACTGTTTAACACTTTATCACATTGGCATATCTGCTATTCTTTACATATGGAACCTTGAAGGCTCATTTGAGGTATGACTAGTCTCTTCTTTTAAATAACCTGCCATTTTTGTTGTCTCAGTTGCTGTTATTGGACTCAAGTTCCACTGATGATTTTGGTGATAGTTGCTGCAGTGGATTAATACTGCCACATTTTTGAGGCACCTGTTTCCTTGCCCTTTATAACCAATCATACAGAAGTAATTCTTGTTTGGAGAAAGCATTGTGAATGGTCTTCCTTTCTACTACCATCCTAACTTGGCTCGGCTGTTTCCTCAATTCAGTTAGTTTCCTGTTGTGCCTTTGGCAGCTGACGTTTCAAAATGCATGACTGTAGCCGACTACCATCATTTTTTTTTAAAAAAAAATTTTGGTAGCTTCTTATAACACTAAAACATGTACTTAAGCCATCACAGTGTAAGATATTGTTTGCTTCACCCAAGACCCTTAGATGGTCAGGTATTCCATTCGAACCAAGTTCAGGAGGAACTTGCCTTCCAAACTGTTTTCTGGTTCCATCTGTTGCTCAAAAAACTGTCAGACTTTGAGCAATAACAGGCGATTGGCTAATGGTAGCAACAATAGATTGAACAAGGATGCGGATTGATATGGTATATCTTTCGTTAAAAGTTCAACTGTATGTATACTTTAGCGAATAATCCATTTTTGTATAAAAGCTTGAAAAATAAACACTACTCCTGAGAGAGGAGGTAACAGATGATAAGAACTTTAATGCGCATCTCGTGGAACTGTCTTTTGTACCTCGAAACAAATGATACCTTCGACATGCAACTTCATGATGGAAGTTTCCGTGTCATCATATTACTCTCGGAGTGTTGTTATCAAAATATACTTGCCTACCATTTGGCACCAAATAGATTTAGATTTCATTCGCTAATGAAATGAACCATTGCTAAAATAATATTTAATGGTATGAAACTAAATTTCATTTGGAACATATTTAGAATTAGGTTGCCCTCTATTGCATTCACAAGTTAACCTCTTACAGAAGAATAACGTTATAAAGTTTAGTTATTATTTATTTATTTATTCATATTTGTCTCTAATTTTCATTTTGCGATTTATATTCTTTCTGTAAGAAACTAAAGTTATATAAATTTTAGAAATCAATTGTTTATCACATATTTGTGTGAAGTTGTGAAATATATTCCAATTCATGTCTTTCAAACATATACTTACAAAAACAAACGCAAGTAAAATTCGTAAGTATTATCTTTTAGATATAAATTGGATAAACCATCGAATATGCAAATTATAAATCATATTTTCTAAATAAATTACTTCTTGATATTTTCATTCTCACTATGATTCATTCTATAAAAAAAAAAAAATTTGTCAATGACAATTTTCTTCACCGTGACTCACACTTTCATCCTATTAAATTGACAAGTTTTTAAAAGATTTTACCGATTAGACCATACTATAAGGGGGTCGGGTTGTTGATTTTTGGTAGGAGTATGTAAGGAGTATTATTGAATTCGTCGCATGAAAGGAAATTAACAAATTAAAAAGAAAACAACACTTAAAATTAGGGTTGAAATTTGGAGCCCAGGCTCGGCTAACCTAGCCCGTGGTCAATGGGCCAGGCCTGGGTTGACTGGGTCTAGGGTTGGCCTTAGGTTCAGGCCACTGAGCCCGAGGCTCGACTAACTTACAGAACAAAACGATGTTATTTTAAGCCATCAATATTTCTTGTGAGATGAAGCAAAGCAAAATCGTTTTATACTTCTATTTCTCACAAAATAAAATGACTTCATTTTACTTTTACACTAGGTTTATTTCTCTTCTTTCTTCCCCTCCCCCCGCTGCCACCAGCCACCACAAGTACCACTTTAACTTCTTTCTCTATTCTCTCTCTCTCTCTCTCATCCTCGTTGTAAGCCCTTAATGTCATTCATCCCTTCGC
>JANIHZ010000009.1:22591880-22602342 GCA_027478365.1 Erythroxylum rufum | reverse complement strand
TATATATATACAATATTTCATATTTTTTAATTTAAACAACACGTTTATTTTCACGAATAATCATAAACACGATTTACATGTATAATCGTACATGTATACATATTGAAAGAAAATATGATAAAATTCTGCAGCCTGCACTTAACATACAAGTACAAAAGAGAAGTATAGGAAAATGTCATTTCTATCATTCCTTGCAGGTGTTCCGAGTACATGGATATTACATGAGAACAAGATGATAATATATTGAGTGTTACATTATCTGAAAGGTTCAACCGGAGCCGACTCCTGAAGAAATGTCGCAGCCTCAAAACACTCGGCTGCTTCTATACATGAAGGTGCGCCCTCATCTTTATAAAGCAGGCCAAGATTGTACCATGCTGATGAATTCATTCTGTCAAGCCTCAAGGCATCCATCAGCAGGCTTCTTACCACTTCATTTGATTGGTTACCAAACCTTCTAAGTGCCACAGCTGTGGATATAAAGCTTGGGACATGGGTGGGATCAATATCCAGAGCACCTACAAACGATTTTACTGCTTCTTTATGCAGACCCTTTGCTTCATAAAGTAAACCTGCCATTTAGTTCAGAATTTCAGATTCTGAATTCCACCTAAACCAAGATACTCTTTATCTCTGATATTTGCAAAACACCAACCAAATGTCTCATAAACGATACAACATATCAAGTTTTTCTTAAATTATTTTAGTTGCAAAGGACCAGATAGCTGAAGCTATTTTGATACTACTTGATTCTGTTAACACGAGAAAGGGATCTCAAAGAAATTAGACTGTGCCTAAGAAGGTAGGAAGGATCAAGGAATATCTGAAGAAGAAAGAGGCTAAAGGATCCAGGAATATATCGGGTTGACTTTAGTGCAATGAGCAATAACAGAGCAGTTAACGATAGAAAGCTAGACAGTTTCTCCTCAAATAAGTTCAAATTACTAGGATGAAAATATGATAAAGTTGTCTGCTAACTCTAGATTGAGAAGCAGTGAGGAAAAAAAAAAATTCCAGATAAGGGAGCAACATACCAGTTGTATGGCATCTTGATGCTGAATAAGAACTGATTGCTTTGGATTTTGAAAGACAGATTTCAGCGTCGTGCCACCTTGATAAGCTTATGTAGACGGAAGCCAGGTCATGCCACACTTCTAATTCCAGACGTTTAGCAGGGTTTACATTAGCCTGACAACAAAATGTGTTTTCAAGTTTTACGACTGTATTAGAGTAAAAAGGCAACTGTAGCTGCATTAACTGCCTTTAAAAAAAACCTTCTCAATAAATATAAGATTTGGTATACAAAAACATTTTGGGAAGAGAATCTAGGATTTCCAATTGTCTAATCTTAATTTCTACTCGAAATTTCACCAAACCTTCGCTCCACCACACTTAGCTACAGATCTTTGCATCATTTTTCTGACAGTAATTAATACCTATATTCTACCTCCAATTTATCACTTTGATCAAGGACTATCCACAACAGCCTTTCACGGCCAAAAAAAAAAAACCACTTCTCTGCTAAAAAATAGGTTAAAAATGTCGCAAAATGGCCACTTCAACTTTACTGACCAAATGATCACTTCGTTTAAAGGAGTTAATGTTCTTTTCAATGTTTATGTAACTTAGAGTGGTTTAACTGACCTTATGTGCATTCTTCCCAGACCTAACACTCTTACTCTGGACTTGGATGATAGCCAGAAGCTGTGTATATGTCTCAATGGCACCTCTTAGCAGTCCTTGAGCAATTTGAACTTTAGCTTTGGTTCTCAATAATTCTGCCTGATCCCATTTCCCAGTTAGCTCCAATGCAGTATTAAGGACTGCCTCTGCATCCTCAAACCGCTTTTGAGCTGATAAAATCCGAGCCAATAGTAACCATCCTCTAATTCTGGATCCACTTTCCACTTGCAATAATCGCTTTGCATAAAGCAACGCTGCATCCAGCTTCCGTTGATCTGCATTTTCTACGCTGAGATGGTAAAGTATATTTGGGCCCTGCATGCTTGTCATTCTTCCTGCAGTCTCTAGTACCTGAAGTGCCTCAGATTGCTTTGTATACCTCTCAGAATCACCAACAGCAGATTTAGAACTTGCTGAAAGAGACACACCAAGCAAACAATTGGCAACTCCTTCTAACTGATCGCAGCCGGTTTTCATATTTTTAAGTGCTCTACGAGCATAATCTATCCCTTCTTCAGCAAGTTCTGGGGCTTTTCCACAAACTTCTGATGCAATTAATAAGGCTGGGATGCAATCTGGGTCCTCACTCTTATGCAGTAATTTCCTAAATAGGTTCAGAGCAACCATTTCCTCACCTGCTCCATAATAACAGAGGCCTAGAATCTGGTACCTGTCCTTCCGATCAATAATGCCAGGAAGCAGCTCCTCAATACGATTGGCTAGTGACTTTAGATCCCCCACCACCGCAAGAGCAAAAGAAAGATGATCCAAGATTGATGAATCCCATTCAATTCGTTTGAGACAAACTTTTCTCAAAAGAATCATTAGCAGAAGTACAGCCTCTTCTATGTTGTTTCTTGGCACAAATGAACTGCCCATCTGGGAACGGAGGTTAGGGGGGCTGGCTTCACCTCCACCATACAGAAGAAAAATGGCAAATTCTTTCTGAATCCTTGCAGTTGTATCTGCATCAAGATTCCATTGATAGAGCAGAGCTCGCCTGTATGACATAATCGCTTCGTGAGGGGAATCAGTGAGTTTCCAAAGTTCTGGAAGCAACTCAACGGCCTTGTTCAAAATTTCCTGCAATTTACAGTCAGCAGCAAAGTTTTCAGGCAAGCCTTCTGGTAATGAAGACTCAACTATGTCCAGAATAACTTTGCAAGATTGTGCAGCTTCTGCAAGAAGGAATCGATATATGCATTAGCAATATTATAGGGCCAAATCTCTACTTTATTCTTTCCAGTACCATTTTGCGAAAATGAAATTGCACATTAATTGGAAAGACAGAAACAGACAGCAGGTAGAAAGGGGGAAGGAAGTGCAACGCAGGCAACAAATTTGAAGAGGTATCCAAACTAAAGCAAAAGTAAGATCATAGGTTGTCTATATCAAATCATGGCTACACAAGGCAACCAGCTTGGCAGTTGCACGATAAAAGGGAACAGGAACATTTTATGAGATGTTCATTATACAGTTTCTGTACTAGAAAAGTTGCAAACGACAAATTTCACACATAACTATGAATTATAAAAGAAGAATCTAACCGAACAATGAACTCATTTGTGGGAATCTAGAGCCAGTATTTCCTCCATCCAACTCTGTTTTGTGAAGTTTTTAGCATAGGATACAAAGATAACCTTATTACTTTGGAACTCACCCTCACGCTTGCAAAGAAGAGGATATGTTATAAATAGCAAACAGCAATGAATAATCATTAAATCCATATCAGTTTTCCATTAAAGAGAAATGGAAAGAATAATTTTTTTTAACTAAACAAACTGAAAATCTAAGGATTTCTCAGCTTAAATTCAATTAAGTCCACAATCGTTAAGCAGCCTTGGGTCATACTCTCTTTGCTGCATCTGTTAGGATTTTAGGTGACAAATTTATCGCACTCCCATACATGTCATCTCTTTTTCTTAATTGTCACATAAGAATAATACGGCTTACATAGGATGTATACAACAAATTCATGAAGTTGAACAGTCAATACGAAAAATACAAGAACATTAAACGAGAAAGACTTTAGAAAGCACAAAATGAATGAATCAGCATTGGTGGAAAAGCACCTTTATGCCTCCCAAGATGTTGCAGTGATTTTGCTTTTAGAAAGAGTGCTTCTACTAGCAGACTGACAGCATGTATAGACATTGGTGGAGCATAACAATTTTGTGAATGTCTCCTGTGCTGTTCTCCTCTATTAGCAAGTGTAAGTTTCATCTTGGGAGTTACTCCATTGATATCAATTCCTTCAAACACATGGAGAGCAGCCTCTATATTTCCTTTTTGGTATTCAATTCTTCCTAACAATGCCCTTGCTTCCTGTGAAAATGCAGGTGTGCTGGTTTTTAAATAATCAAACAATCATGAGTACAAAATTGACAACAGGCCTTAGATTGGGTGGCATGTACAACCCCCTTCCCCCAGTGGCTCAGGGTCAAACGCGTACTGACCAGAAAATAAAACAAGATTTCTTGATTGTTGATCATATTGGCTTACGTGAAACTAATAAACTTGAAGTCAATAACACATGAACCAGCCTCCAACATCCAGCAAACCCACACGGTTATTGGCATTTCATAATTCTACAATTTGCACTTGGAGACCTAAGATATCGATCAATTGTAGGGTTTCAGAATATAAATTGATGATAAAACAGACAATTTTTTTTATTCCTTTTAGCAAAAACCATGTCTGAGTTGAGTATAGTTGAGATTCTGACTCTCAAAATGAATACTACCAACAATAAAGACAAAAAAAATACCTAACTAGAATCAGTCAATTTTGTAAGAGCATGAAACTTGTTATTTATTGACCAACTCCAGCACATGGGCCTTCTGAATTGGGTACGGTTTCCATAGTCGCTTCGTATTACATAGAAAAATCCAGGGTAAATGGAGCCAAAATAGATATAGAAAGCTGTGATCACACTTAAATACTAGAAAATTTACGAAAAACAAACCTCATAATTCAAAGAACCACGCTCGCGCAAAGACAATTCAGCTTCCTCTATATTTCTGATATCTGGTTTTGGGTCCTCCACATCACCATTTTGTGAAGAGAAAGCACCCAGCGAATAATCCTTTGTGGCAAGAGATTCAGATGAAGGTATCATATCATCCCCTGCCCTCATTTGCTCCCCAGAGCACAGGCAGTTCACTAGTTTTCCGAAATTTCTTTTAACTCTACCTCTTCTCTGCCTTTTTATTCTAAAGTCGCTCTTCATATTTGTTCACTGGACTGAGTAATCTTTAAACAACAGGAAAACCAACGAACAAAATCTTATGTAAGATACTAAGATCACTTGAAAAGAGTTTATCAATTAACTAGAATCTGCTATGACATCAAAACTAACGATTGATCAAGAAGATGGTGAACAACAAATTCAAGCGCTTGACTACGAAACTGATTTCTATATTGAAAAATACGAATTACAACATATAATAATCCGATACAAATACAAATAACATTAACATCCAGGGGAAGAAAACAAATGGGAAGCAAAAGTTAACAGATAAAAGTCAAAAACTTTAGCAAAACCCAGAAGCCAAATTCAACATTCAAATTCAGAAAAGCAATCGTTAATAGCCGCTTCATACAGTTTGCAATCACGCCTCCAAAATTCAACCACAAAATCCCACCAACTAATTCCACATCAAAACACCAAACTAACAAAAAAGAGTTTCAATGAACAGCAATTTTCCAACCAAAAAAAAAAATCAAGAAACCGGAGACAAGTCCGACACATGTAAGCTTTCGAGGCTATGCCACCACACAAGAATCAAAAGCACACACCTTTTGTTATTCCAAACATAAAAGCAAAGGCAGCGAGCCCACCAGGCATCACCACCGATACCCATATTTTTGTTTCCCCTTTCAAAGCCTCCAACTTTGAAATCTCTGAGAGTCAGAAAAGAATCATCAGACCTTCAATCGAACACCTTCCCCTTCCGCAACTTTCACTGTTTTTTTCTTCCTTTCTTGTATTTCTTTGCTTTTTAATTTTCCATTAAAGCTTCGGTTTTTAGGTTTAATAGGACAGTGTAAGGAATTAGCAAGTGGATCGTGAGAAAGAAGATTCGGGATTTAATTCCTTTTATTATTGTTGTAATAAAAAAACAATATTATATCCTGGTAATTATTTCACAGTCGTGCTCCTGTCATAACTCGTAGGTAGGAAGGAAGGAAGGATCCCTCTTCATCAATTTTTGTGCCCCCGCGAGCTTCAACCGTTGTTAACTAAATTGACAGCGGGTCAAAGTGAATGAATCACGCACATGGGACCCAATTAGTTTATAACTCCACCGTGTTCTTCTCTTTTCCCCTCATTTAATGAATTTTAAAATAAAAACATAAAATTATATATTTTTTAACATTCACGTAATTTACAATAATAATTATGAAAAAATAATCGAAATTAGAGGCCAAGTTAGGTTCACGATAAAGTTATGTATGGATTATCTATTACTCTTAAAAGCAAAAGGGAATGTGAACAAATAATTGACAGTCTCTTCAGCTTTATTTACAGGTTCCAAGATCGAAGACAGATTCCAATGTACGTAAAGGCTACCCAACACAACATGAACAGGTCATGAACTAGGACTAGTATTGACTCTCATCATGTAAATACTTTTTTTTGTTTTTCCAACCAAAACAATTCATCTAATATCATATCAAAACCTAAATTTGTCTGTTTTTCTATTTTGTATATTTATGGGCTTTTAAGTTGTGTTTTTTAGTTAAATGACACTTCTGAATGTATATTCATGGGCCTTTAAGCTTTATTTTTCGTCAAGGAATATATTTATCTTTTAAAGTTATGGCATACGTATTTACAAGTTTTTATCTTGAGAATAAAAAATAGTTTCTATCATGAAGTTGCAGCATATGTTTATATTTTTGTATCTTGAAACTAAAATGTAGTTTTTATCCTGAACTTGTGGCATTACATGTTTTGTTTGATTGTCATGTTTAAACTATAGCATGCATCTTAAACACAAAAATACATTACGTATGATTAACCTTCATATATGATAAATAAATGTATAAATGTCAAGCGAAAGCATAACAGAAAATTAAAATATCTCCGGTCATTGCTTACAAGCTCTGTCCAACAACGTTCTCATGACCAAAATGAGAAATTTTAAATCTTCTAGCCTCTGATCTTCACAACCCGATGGTGCCTCGTTTTCTTGCGTGAAGTCGAGGATAGCAACCCAAAATATATAATTTCATCCCTTTTTCATCTCTGCCCATCACATAAGATGTACATGATGTGCATGGGCATTTGCATGATTAATGAGATAAACCATTAAATGGACCATATTTAAACAGTAAGGATATCCTAGGATTTCGGAAAAATCCTACATTGTCCCACTTGGTTCATTTAACCCATCATAAAACATAACAAGAAATAAAATATATGAATCATGGCGATAGGTCCTCTTATAGCGAGTGTTATCTTCCAAGTATTACAATATATAAAGTCTCTCATTACTAGCCCTTAACAAGTTCTCTTATGGCTAAATACTAAATGTCGATATGCTTGCTTCGACTTCCACTCTTGTTATTTTAGCCATAAAGACTACAGTTGAGTTGTCATAGTACAACTTTAATGGCTTAGAAATTGAGTCAAGAACTCTAAGTCTAGATATAAAACTCTTCAATCATACACCATATGAGGTGGCCTTCAAACATGATACGAACTCAGCCTCCATAGCAGAAGTAGCAATCAGGATCTTCTTGGCACTTCTCCAAGATACAGCTCCACCAGCTAGCATGAAAATATAACTACATGTTGATTTTCTTGAATCAATGAAGCCAGTAAAGTCTGAATCGGAGTATCCAACTACTTCCAGGTTCTCAGTTCACCTATACATAAGCGTGCAGCCTTCTGTGCCCTGAAGATATCTCATAACCTTCTTTACAGATTTCTAGTAGTCAACACCTGGGTTACTCTGATATCTACCTAACATTTTAGTAGCATATGCGATGTCAGGTCTGATGCAGACCTGAGCATACATAATGCTGCCAACAGTTAAAGCATATGAAATGTGCTTCATGTGTTCCTGTTTAAAATCATTTTTTGAGCATTGATCCAAATTGAATTTATGACCCTTCGTTATGGGTGCTACACTTGGTGCACAATCTTTCATTCAAAATCTCTTTAAAACTTTGTTGATATAGGTCTCTTGAGACAAACCCATAATGCCTCGAGATCTTTTTCTATAAACCTTAATGCTAATGACATAAGATGCCTCACTCATATCTTTCATATCAAAATTATTTGAGAGAATTTGTTTCACCTCATATAGCAAACCCTTATCATTAGTCGCAAGCAAAATATCATCTACGTATAACACAAGAAAAAAAGTCTTACTCCCATTAACCTTCTGGTATAAACATTGGTCCATTACATTCTCTTCAAAACCGAATGAAGTGATAACCTCATGAAATTTTAAATACCACTGTCGGGTAGATTTATTAAGCTTGCAAACTAAATGCTCACCATTAGTAGAGGAGAATCCTTCAAGTTGTTTTATGTAAACCTCTTCCTCTAGTTCACCATTGAGGAACGTTGTTTTCACATCTATTTGATGTAACTCAAAATCAAAATAAGCTACCAATGTCATGATTACATGGAAAGAATCTTTCTTAGATACAGGAGAAAATATCTCTGTGTAGTTGATTCTTTCCCTTTGAGTAAATCCTTTAGCAACAAGTCTTACCTTATGTCTCTCAATGTTGCCTCGTGAGTCTTTCTTTGTCTTAAATACCCATTTACATCCAATGGCTTTCACACCATTGGCCAACTCAACGAGATCCCAGACTTGGTTAGATGCTATAGAATCCATCTCCTCTTTCATAGTATTGTACCACAAGTTCGATTCCTTAGAACTCATGACCTGTGAAAATATTTCAAGATCATTTTTGTTGGGACCCGATCTCGTTTATCGGACCCCAACCGAAAAAACGTAAACAAAAACAAAGCAAAACAAATGAACGGATCGGAAATCCTAAAGCAGAAGCAAGATCAGAAGCGAAAACAAAGAATCGGATTTACAAAACGAAAAGAAAACGAAAACAAAAGCGAAATACAAATCGAAGGAACGGATTTCGAAACGAAACTAAGCGGAAGCAACAAACGGGTTCGAAAGAATGCAAAGCAAAAACATAACGGAAACGAATCGGAAACAAATCGAAGACGAAGCAAACAAACGATTCAATCGAACCAAAACAAATTTCCCGACATCCGTGAACTTAAACTTTTTATGACAAAACAAAGGGTCGCGTTGGAAACCCTAAGCTAAACCAATCCGGAATCCGGTAAATTTTTTTTTCTTTTTCTTGTTAGTCATTCCCTTCATCTTCATTCAATCTTATACAAATCAAAACAATCTAATTTTCCATTTGGAAAATCAACCATTCTAATCTCACTATCCTTTGCCATAATTTTCCATAATCTCAAACCACTAGATTGCTCTTAATCATGCTTATCTTAATCGCATCTTTAAAACTCTTATTCTTATTCTTTGCCATAAAAATTTCGGCAGCATAATAGTTGCATTTTTAAAAAACCCAAAATCTGCAAATAGATTAAACACACTTCTATAATCCCAAACAAAACTCAAAAACATCGGACCTCCCGTCCAGAATCCAAACACATTCATATCTCAGTCATATACAATCACATTCAAACACAATTCTATACCTAAAACACTTCCATAATTCTCAATCCATATTCCTTACTCAGAATCAATCCCATTCATATACATCTCAATTCAATATACAAATTCATAATTCAATATGAATACAATCCAATAATATTCATCTACAATCACAATTCATATTCCATAATCATACACAAACTCAAATCCATACTCAATTTCAACATTTATTTACATTCCGAAATGTATTCACTACAAGTTTTAATGGCTTTCTAAGCCATATACAAATCCAATAATAAAATCAAACTTTACACATAAAACAAAAACATGCAAAGATCGAACTGACGTCTTGACCGTCTTCCATCTGATCTCCTGCTCGAAAACCTGTTGATGGGGATGAAAGAGGGGTGAACTGAAAAGCTCGTGGATAACATATTTATAATTTGAAAAATAAGCAAAAATTATTTCTCAAGCAGTTTGCAATTTATAAACATTTCAGATTCGGAATTTATCCAAAAACTCATTTTCAAACTTTTCAAATCATTTTAAATCATTCATAATTAGTTTCCACAACCTTCACGGTTGAAAACCTCAAATTCTCATTTTTCCAAAATCTCAAAATTTTCCCAAATCATGCATAATTTCAAAAAACATGAATGCATCATATTATCAATGCATCACAAATATTGACAAAAATAAAAAAGCACATAACATATCAAACGGTTTGGGTCAGTCCAAAACGGAACGTACTGTACATTCCCGCATAGTGGTCCTGTGCAGCCGTGAACAGAACGTACTACACCTTCCCGCATAGCGGTCTGGTGTAGCCATGAACTTATGGGAGTCCGAAATCGGAGCTCCAGTGCCACTAGCGGGCAGGCGGGCGAAGCTTTTAAAAAGAAGACGAGTTCACTCGACTCATACTTATGGGACCTAACTAAACCCACATAACACCTAATACATACTTGAAAATTGGATTGCCCGAAGGCATATTTCGAAAACTTAATTTTTCATATTGTGTCATACTAGACGCATTGACACTCACAAACCACATAAATTCATATAGCAATTCTCCATACATATGTCATATAGCAAACCAAATACAATCA
>JANIHZ010000009.1:22406318-22422604 GCA_027478365.1 Erythroxylum rufum | reverse complement strand
TACAAGTTCAAATATCACAAATCATCATGCATCTAAAACTTATAATTCATTGGAATGCAATTTCAAAGCATTTAGTTCACAATTTATTTCACAACAACAATGTACAACTCAAACATTAAAAAGTTACCCACCTTGACTTCTTTGGCTTGGTAATGGATTAACTTGTCCTTCCTCAAGCTCCAAATGCCTTAAATGACCTTAATCAAAACATAACAAGTCTAATTAATCAAAGATACCTATGCTGGAATTTTCAAAAAATGTCAAAACTTGAATGTAAACCCACCGAACCTTACCTAAACCTTTCCTATACCATTCCTATGCTATATTAACTAAAACCCCCTTCAAAACTTATCAAAATTTTCGAAAATTCTCAACCCTAAGGCCATCTACACATGCTGATTTTTTTTTCACTAAGCTTCCATAACTTTTCTTCTTTCTTTCTTCCTTCACAACACACTCTCCAAACCACCATTAAACAAACCTTAACAATAAAGTCATGAAATTTCAACTTCTTCTTCCCTCATGAAACCCACGACAATCACCCTACTAGTTTCTAATGATGGGAAACTCTTTCCTTTCTTATTCTTTCTCTAAAACCTCTTCCAATCATCCATTTAAAGCATGAAAAACAAAACTCTAACAAATCAATCCATGAATTTCGAAAACCCTAATCCATACAAATCTGATTTTTCTCCTCTTCCTCTTCTTACCTTCTTCTTATGCTTCTAACCATCTATTTGAAACAAAGAAGATAAAATCCTAACAACATAACCAAAAAAATTCGAAATCCCTTACCTATGGAGTGACCCACGACCTCTTCCTTTTTGCTTCTAAAGATGGAGCAACTCTTTCTCTTCCTTTTCTTCTTACATAAACCAAGTGAACCAACCTTGTTAAAGCTTGAAAACCTACTTCTCTTCTTCCTCTTTGATGGCCGAAGCTACCCTCTTCTATTTCTCCTTCTTGAACTTTCGAAACCTTCTCTCATTCTCCTCTCTTGTTATGTTTTCGTATGGCTTCAAGGAAAAATGACCTAACATGCTTTTCTCACTTAACTCACGTGACCCATTAATCCTCCTTCCTTAAATTTCGAAAATTCCTCTCTTAAAAAGCCTTAGGAAACTTTCCTTTCCTATTAAAATTACAAGCTTCCTTACAAGTTTCTAAATAACCTAACCCTAACTTAAACCCTAAGCCCAAGTCTTCAAGCCCAAAGTTTCCCTCCTTAAATCCTTTCCCAAATTTTCATTTTCCCTCCTTCCCACTTGAATTTTCGTGGGCTCCCTCTTAAAAGCCCAAAAGCTTCCTTTCTTTTTCATTTACTTGCAATTGAAATGGACCTTAGCCCATTACTTCATTACTTCATTTACTCTTTCATTTAAAAGGTAGATCAAGGACTAAAGGCCCACTTTAAAAACCTAAAGCCTTAAAATCATATAAACAATTCCTAATTTATCCTAACACCATCTTATGCTCTTTTAAATTCTAACAACTTAATAAACTCAAATTTAACTAAATCCTTTCAATTAATTTCTAAAATCCGCGCAAGCTCTAATTAAATCTAATCCCTCATTTAAATCTCAATAACCTAAATTCATAGGACCCTCAATGCATAAATTCTTTTTAGTACTAACAATACATCACAAATAATAATTTCTCAACAGATATTGCACTAAATCCCTTCATGTAATAATCATAACTTAAACAATAAAATCCTCCGTTTATTCCAACCAAAATTAAAAATATCCAATTAAACCTCAAAATAAAATTAGACAACTTATTCACCAAAGAAAAGGAATCGGGGCCCAACAGTCTCTAGATTTGATTTGGCAGCTATATTACGATGTGGAAAACGATCAATATAAGCAGTAACCTCACACGTTCGAGTTATCTAACTTAAGTTATGTTGTTCCTAATGATACAAGATCATTAGATGTTACTAACAAACATCAAAAGTAATGATTACAGATTACATTCAATGTTTTAGCAACAGGTTCGAAATAGAACAATCAAAATAACGTATTAAGATCATTCATCCTAAAACCCAATCAAATCAACTTCAACAACACAATAATCCAAAAATAAATTACAATCTTAAAATGATAAAAATAGCTTAGTCGTGTCTTGACGTCGATATTTCCGTTGAACCAACGTCGGGAGGCTAGCCTTCCATCTCCATTTTTATGCTCTAAGCGTCAATCCTCTTCTCTATAGCTGCTTTGATGGTGAAAAGTGAAGAGAAAACCTAGCATCTCAACCCTACTATTCTGCGCTCCTATCTCTATTTTGTGATTTAATTTCTGCTCCACCTTTACTGTTCACGCCCTCGAGTTATTGTGTATGTCACACTTAAAAAAACAACAATCCTGTATAACGTCTATGTTAAATGCAGACGCTATTTGTAGTTAACGCAAACGTTTGCGTTAAAAGCAAACGTTGTCTATGTTTACACACAACGTCTGCATGAAACGTAAACTTTTATTTGTGTACAACATTTGCTTCTATTGTTTATCCTTGTTGCTTCTGCCATTTTGGTTCTTTGCTCCTCTTTGCTATGATGTTATTTTGCTTCTTCATCTGCTGCTGAAACAATTAATCCAAATGCTTCCCATTAAATTTGAACTCACGTTCTTGCATGGGACATGCATAACCGTGAACAACTTTAATTCATTTTCTTTGTGTTTTCATTTCTTGTCTTCCTCTTGTCCTTATTTGCTCTAATCTTCTTCTTGCTCGAAGAAACAAGTGAAGGTAAATCTTCAAAAAATGACCTAAATATTGTGCTTTCGACTCACTTTAAATTCTTTGGTTCCAAATTGTACCTAAAATCACATATGAGTTAAAGTGAGTATCCTAAGCAATTTAATGTCATTAATCGCTAAGTGTTATGAAATAGTTAAACAATCAATTAACCCCATATCAATTTTCCCCACACTTAGCTTTTGACCGTCATCGAGAAAATCATCAAAATCAAAATCACAAACCAAAACTTTTACTCATTTTCCACATTTCTTAAAAATAGATAACCATAAGTAAAGATGAATGACTTTCAAAACCTATAGAAAAAACTCAACATTCAAAGCTTCTACTTAATTCAGCTTTCACACCTCAATTCACATGAACATAACACAAAAAGTGCTTCTTTTTTTTTCTCTTTTTCTTTTGCTTTTCTCTTATAAAATTAAAATAAACTATATCAACATGAGAATTTCAATGATAAGGCATAAAATAACATCTCAACATTATAACCAACCAGCATATATGCATACCCCCAAACTTAGAATTTTGTACATCCACAAAATCAAAAACCAACAAAGGTTCCACTAGCTTCAAAGCTTGGGAAGGACATTTGGTTAGGTTAAAGCATGTAATGTGGCTAATACACAAAGAAAAGGCAAATAAAGCTTAAGGGGGCTTATCAAAAAGGAAAATCATATAACGGGTAGGCTATTTGGCTAATGTAGTTCGAAAAAGCAAAGAAAGCCTAATTACGTCCATATTAATGCATGTGATAACAATGTGATATTGAATAGACATTCAAGGAAAAATCAGGATGTGCATGTCAAGAAGGTCACACATTATTAAAAGACAATGAGACTGAAGTGAATGTGTCAGTCCAATAAGGCTCAAAATCTCATTGCCTTTGTCTACCACTAGTTACTACTCTTTTAAAGATAATGCACATCGACCAATCACAAGAGTAAAAGTACATGCTAAAGTTGCTTTGAAATTCTCTAGGCAACTCATTCTCTAATAAGACTATATAGTCCTAGAAGCAATAGAAAATGAGAAAATATTTGTTTAATTTGTTTTATTCTTTCTCTCATTTTGATTGAAAACTTAAAAACAAGCAACAAACAAACGAATATATAAACACACTTGCAAATAAAAAGTAATGTGGAAATGTAAAGAAAAGAAATTTACTTCCATTGGGTTGTCTCCCAAGAAGTGCCTTTGTTTAGGGTCATTAGCTCGACTCCATGTTTCCTCCTTACATGACAAAATTGTGATCTTCAGGTGTAACATGTGGCTCCTCCATGTGAGGTTCTTCAGGATAAGGTCTCAGTTGATGATCTGTCATATTCAACATCTTCCTTATCCTTTGACTAAGTCCATGCACTCTGGAAAGATCTCAAATCTCTCTTCGCCTTTTTCTTCCTCATTTAATTCCTCCAATCTACTATGTAAAGGTGAAGAGTTAGTCTAAAAAATAATCATGAACTCAGTACTCACCTCTGAGCTAAATGATATGTCTTTTTCTAGTTCGAGCTCCTCTCAACTTCTTCTTCACGTGCAATTCCTTGAGTATTGCTCTCAAAATTCTTAAGCTCCTCATCACTCTGTAAGGTTTCCACACTAACGTCCATTTGGTACACCTCGGTTTGATATGGTTGCTCCTCTTCCATTTGTGATTCTAGGTAGCCGATCCTTGCTGCCATCTCACCCATTTGGCTTGCTACGTTGTGGAGTCTAGATGTTATATCCTATTAGAGTTGTTGTATACCCTGTTGAAGCTACTGCTATATATCCTGTTGGAACTACTGGAACTATTGTTTTACATCTTGTTGGAATTGTAAAGTATTGGCAATCATAACATTAATCAAATCTTCCAAAGTTGTACTTGAATCGTGATAAGAAACTTCTAGTTTGTACAGGAATTGTTATGTATCTTGCAAATTATCATGGAAGTAATTTTAATAGTTATCCCATCCATAACCAAAGTTAGGTTGATCAATCCAACCTTAGTTATAGGATTGAGAGTAAGAGTTAAAGAAAAAATTAATTCCATCTATGAATTTTTTTATTTTTATTTTTTATCGTAAACATGAAACAAAAAAAAAACAAAGGACCATGAAATAACTAAAAATAAACCAATTACGAAAAAATATATACAAAACAACATTTAAATTCATAAACAAAAACTAAAACACCGAACTCCTTAGCAACAATGCTAAAATTGATAGCGTGTCATAATGCTAGTCAAAATAAAAACTAGACTACTACTAGAGCAGTGGCGAGTCTACATCGATCCCACAGAGAGTGTGTGTAAAGTTGTTGAAATGAAAGTAACTAGTGTTTAGGTTTAACCCGAGGGGTGGGGGGTGGGGGTTTATAAATAAGAAAATAAAATGAAACTAGACTGATAAAAACAATTAAAGAAAACATAAAAAAATGATAAAAGTGAGGAATTCGATAGGGACCCAATTCTTTGGTTCAATCTCGGCCCACACCCTAATTAATCATATTTCATTGATTTGTTATTTTCAAACCTCTCCTAGCAACTATTAATCGTGGGTTAATAATTAACCTGAATTTTCCTTTAGGTAGTGTTTAATCAAGATATGATTATTAATTAAACCTAACTACCGAATAACCTAGGATACGATCTCTGGATTCAATTGGGTAGTAGCATTACGAATTAGGAAAATCGATTAATCAAGGCAATAATCACATATGATGCGTCATTTAACCTAGGTAATGTTATCCTTAATGATTATGAATCATTAGTCGCTGCATATGAATTTCAAAATAACAATTACGGATTATATCGAAATTCTAGCAATGGTTGCAAATAAATGATTCAATGAACACATTAAAACCATCTTTTCAAAATACCCAATGGGTTCATACACAAATAACCAAATAATAACGAGAATACGATTATCCATACATAAAACCCAAATCAATTAACATATGATAATACAATCAATTTCTAATGAGAGAAAGAAATAACAAAAATGGTGAAATATGCTTAACCTAGGTCGTCAACGTCGATGTCACCTCCGAACCAGTGTCAGGACATTACCCCTCCATAGGTCTCCAAATGATCATAGCTTTGCCACTTAAAAATGTCCCACCAAAGAACCACTCTCTGCTCTTGCTCCTGCGCTTGCTCTCTATTTTCTGAATTAATTCTTAGTCCACTTCACTATTCACCCATTTAAAACCTACCGTACCTATGGAAAACGTCTGTGTGAAATGCAGACGTGAGACGTCTGCATTTACTTCCTTGCTTCCATTGTCATTTCTTGATCTTCTTTCCTAGTTGCACTATTGTTTGGTCATTTGCTACTTCCCTTCTTATACTGTGTCATCGTTTATGCTTCTCTTCCAGCTGCTGCCATTTTGCTTTTTTGTTTATGCCATTTTACTGCTCCTCCTAGCAATTTCTTGGTTATCTTCTTTTGGACTAAATTTATTTTCTTCTTCCTCTAATTTTCTTTTTCTTAATCCACGAAGACAATTGAATATTAATCTTCAAAAAATGGCCCAATTATTGTGCTTTCGACTCACTTTAACTTCTTTGCTTCCAAATTGTGCCTAAAATCACATGAGTCAAAATGAGTATCTTAAGCAACTTGATGTCAATAATCGCTAAACGTTATAGAATAATTTCATAATTAATTATGCACTTGTCACTTTGTATTCTAAAAAATTTTGTCTTACTATTTTATTTTAAATCTTTTTATTATAACTGATATATTCAACAAATGGTCATAATTATAGTTAGAATCCATAAGATAAAGAATTTAGAGAAAAATGATATGGAGGGAGTATGTTTTTATTTTCATTTATTTATTTTCATTTATTTGATATTTATTTTTGAAGACACAACATCTATGGTAAAGTTATAAAGAAAATATTTACAGAATTATGTAAGCTTCAAAGTGACGAGTTTTGGCTTAATAAGTGATTGGCGTAAAAATTAGTGGGAACTAGTTAGCTTGAAACTAACACAAGAATGAACTAATTAGCCTATAAAATAGATTTCTTCAATGTTACAACTAAAGAAAGAGTGATAAGTTAATATTTTGCATGTCAAGAGTTATATTATTTTGTAATTTAGTACTTTTTGGTATGTTTTTATATAGAATTATATGATATTTTCTTATGTTTAGTTCATTGTCTTGGAACTGACTATTTGAGGAAAAATCTCGAATTTGAGTTCATTATTCTTCGTAGTTATTCAATTGAGAAGATATTGAAGTAAATTGGAAGTTGGTGAGATGTAAAACAACTTGGTGGAATCAAAGATCGATTCAAATTTAAATATGCTGACAATTTGAGAAGAGAATTTGGAAGTAGAATGTGATTGACGTTGGTATCATAAATGGATCAAATACTAGTGTGTTACTGGACAAACAAGTTTGAGAAGTAGAAGCAAACCAATGCTAGAGTGGTACTTATGATTGATGTCATACTCATTAATATTTGCAAGCATAAAGTTTGAGAAGCTAATTAGTACTAATGTGTAAGTTGGTTTGGTACTATACTCCTAACAAACAATCCAAAGACGTACAAAAACTTAATTTCACCAAACTTAGGACTTTACTATGTAACCCTAACTATAAATACTCATTAGGGGTGGTGTTGGGCACTTATGACAATCACCTTGTGATTTAACATAACATTAAGGAAAGATTTAGATAAGGATTGGAAGGAGTTCAACCTCAACTTTAAAGCAATTGGAGACATCTTGTTTTTTATCTTTTTATCTTTACTTTCTTTTAGGTTAATATTGATTTGTTCTTTCTCATTATTTTGAGTAGCTAAATGACAAGCCCCTATCTTGAAAGGACTAGGTGGCCTACTTGGCACCCCACAGTGATCCTCCAATTGATGTCTTATCTAACTAGAAAGTTCCCGTGAAGCTAAATCTATTGCCCCTTCTTATAAAAAAACTTTAACTCAACATTCATAAATATAAAAGTAGAGTTTTTTTTTTATAAACCATTTTATTAAAAATTTCTACAGCACAATGACTATATTTTGATGTTCCCAAAATTTTCAAAATCTCTGTAAAAGTTTAAAACACTTCTATAATCACATCAAAATCCCCTCTACAATTTTTTGACTTTATGTCCATTCACAAGCAATCTCAACAGTCACTTTAATAATCTAAAAAAAACTAAAACATATTCATGCATTTAACTTTAAAACATTCACATATATGCGTTCTTTACATAAAATACTTTTAAAAACATATTTATGAATATGCAAATGTTCCCAAAAACATTAACAAGGAAAAAATGCCTACATAGCAACACGTGACGAAGTTGATTAGTTGTGAGGTGGAGTCCTTACTACTGAAGCCCCTGAGCGTGCACTTGGGAGGTTTTATTTTGAAAACAAAAAGTATAGTGTAAGCTAAACGAGCTCAGTGAGTGTTAACATTTCTATACAAATCATATTTAACAATTTAAACCTCCTTAAAAACAAACACATTTCATTTCTTATGAGACAATACCAATATAAAACATATATGCTTTATTAAATCAAATCTCTTAAGTTACTTTTAAAAGTAACTAGTGGCGACATTATTATTGTCATGAACTTTCTTACTTGACATAGCCCACCACTGCATCGCTTACCCATGACTGGTTAACCACTAGTTACAGAGCTAGGTCTACATCCTTTAACCATACTAGGTTAATCATTATATTCTTTTCTAATTTATGGATCAATCCATTAAGAGGCCATTTGTGGTAGTAGAAGATTTTCTGGTAAAAGTGGATAAATTTATAATTCCTGTCGATTTTGTTGTGTTAGATTTTGAAGAAGATAGCAATTGTCCAATGATTTTGGGCAGGCCCTTTATGAATACTAGTAGGGCATTAGTTGATGTGTATAAAGGAAAACTAGTTTTGAGAATTGGTGATGAGCAGGTTGAATTCAATATGACTAAATCTTTGAAGAAACCGGTGGATGGAAGTGCTTGTACAAAGATTGATGTTGTGGATGACTGTGTGAAGGAGTTTTAAAAGGAAAGTGAAAAGGAAGTTGAGAGAGTTGCTAAAGTGCATAGGGATGAGAGTATGAGTAAAGATGATTTGTGTGAGGAGGGTGATAAAGAGAAGCTAAAGAGAGGGGGTGCACCCACACCACCTTCCATTGTAAAGCCTCCTACTGTAGAATTAAAACCCTTACCTTTCCACCTGAGATACACATTTCTAAATGCACCACCTCCACCTACCCCACCACCTTAAGCCCATCTTGCCCTTAATCTCTTCTATTATTCTTTTTGTGTTTTGGTTTTCATTGTGTTATCTGTTGGTTTTGGTTGTTCTCCTTTTCACATTGAGGACAATGTTTTGTTCAAGTGTGGGGAAGTAGTCTTTGCATTTATGTTTACTTTTTGCATGTCATATAGGATGCATGTTAGATTATTAGTATTAGGTGTGTCATTTCCCTTACATTTGAATCTTTGTGAAGAATGTGTTGCCATGAGATTCTATCATGCTAGTTGGAATGAAATTAAATGCATGCGTGAACTTAAATTAGGCTACTTGAGTAGAGAGTGAACCATATGGAGTGATGAAAGTAGTTGGCCACATAAGCTTACTCAGAACTTGACATTGGAACAATGAGGTAATGTATGGAAGCATAATGAATTTTCGTTTGAGCTTATGTGAGGAATTGGGCCTTTATGACTCCATTCTATATTAATTTAATTTCCTTGTTAGTTTGATGCTTCCTTAGGTAATTACCTTCAGACCTTACTTTGAATCGGTTTGAATTTACTAGATGCATGCTATAAAGAAATGATTAAGGACTTTTTACTTTAACCTTTGGCTTAAATGACCTACCCATTTATTATCCCTTGCTAGCACCATGAGCCTTTAAATTTTTGTTTCTTGAAATCACCTAATTTTAAACCCATAAACCCTATTTACTTACCCAAACACAAGTTAACAGAGTGATAAGTGATACTTGAGTGTGGAATCATAAGTTAAGAGTATATGGCATATAGTTAATGTTTTTTGCTCATTGTTGCTTTATTATTTAAAAAATCAAATGAAAAAAAAGAAAGAAAAGAAAAGGAATAACATGTAGTAGCTTTAATAAGTGTGGAGAAGTAGTCTTATCTATTTTCATATCTTAGAAGTTTATCTTTGTCATCCTTTTGTACACTTAGTAGTTGATAAATGCTTGTGATGAGCCCCTAAAACCTAATTAACACACCTTAACCCTAGCCATATTATAACCTAAAACAAAGCCCTTTTGATCTATCCTAGCATGTAATCATTGTGAAGGAGAATTGGTGTATTAGCAAGCCTATGATACTGTGGTTTCCTATAGGAAGTTTGAGCAAAGCACTAACCATCAAACACTTGAGAGAAATGAGTGAAATTCATAAGGAAGGTCCATTTTGAATTTACACTATCTTTGAGTGATGGTTTCATGGGTTGAGTTTGCTTATGTGCACCAATGAAAATTAGTCATGATGTGTGTAGTAGCTTGACAGTTAAGCTGGACAAAGTTTAACACTTAAGTTGGACAAAGTTTAAGGGATAGCATGTTTTAATCTTTGTGAAAGTAAAGTGATAAAATTTTATTAGTTGTATTTAACCTTTGCTTGAGGACAAGCAAAAGTTTAAGTGCGGCGATGTTGATAGGTATAGATTGCATTGTATTTTTATAGGTAATTTGATATGTGTTTAGTGTTAATTTTATTGTTTAGTGTGTGTTTTGGTTAATAATTGTGTTAGTTCATAAACATTGTGATTTAAGTGTTCTTTGGGTGAGAACATATTTTTGAGCTTCAATTTTATCTATATGAGGTGCCATGATGAGCTTGTTAGTGTTTCAGGACACTCGAAGCAGTTTCGAAGGAGAACTGAACCAAAACATAGTCCTACGATATGCCATGATCGTGACAAAAGCACCAGCACGATTGTGACAGAGAGTAGATGAATTGGCCACGATCGTGTGCAGACAGACGTAGAGTCACTTTCGGATTCGATTTTCAAGGGACATTTCAAACATTTCAGAGACCAAAAAGACACTAGGGTTACCTTAATTGGAAAATACTATAAAAGGATAATGATGAAACCCCATAAAGGAGCTTTACATTCAACCACTCTTGGAAACCCTAAAGGGAGAGAAAATGAAGAGAGAGAGAGAGAGAAAAAGAAGAAGAAGAAGGAGGGGGAAGAAGAAATGGATCCCAACGCCATTGCTCCATGAATCAGCTGGTATCTCGACACCGCTGCCTTCCTAATTTGTCTAACCTAAGTTCCATTTTCTCTTCATTTCCTTTTTCATTTAAATGTATAAAGTTGAGATGGATTGTATGGAAATGGATTTTGGGTTATTGATAATGTTTTGAACTCTCCTTCGGGATTTTACTTTGAGTTAATGTTGATTTAGTTATTTTTGTATTTATTAGTTTGGGTGTTGTGATTGATTGATGTAATTTCATGTTTCGGTAAAAAACTGAGAGGGTGAGCTGGATAAAAATGATGATTAATGAGAGTTAGGCGATCTAATTGACCATTTAATCAATTTAGTTGGTAATTTCATGGAGAGAGATCTCATGCGAGACCCGATTGTTTATTAGAGAGCTTTGGAAGTAATTAAAATTGTGGGTAATTTGTGAATTGAGAGATTGCAAGTTCCATAATTCAATTAGGGTTTAATGGCTATAACTCAAAAGAGACTAATCAACCCTATGACCGCCTAGAACCACCGCCCCGTAAACACATAAATGGATAGATTAGCATTAATGATAGATAAAATCCCCTCTCTCATAACCTGATTAACTCTCTTGACATATATCCATTGTAACCTGTGTGACTGCTAAATTTAATTATGTTTTGTCGAAATTTTTGCTCTACAATTCTTGAATCAATTTCTTGTATTTGCTTTCTGTGTTCGCTTATGCAGTTTTTATTTATTTTTGTTCTTTTATTTGTTAGATGACTTAGGATTAGGCTAGTACCCTCCTCGTGGGATCGACAACTCTTATACTATAATTGTGACCCATATGCTTGCAGTATTTGATGGCTTATAAATTTTAAAGCTCGAACAACATGATCACAAAATAAATTTTCAAATAAACAACTATGTTCTATAAGTGTCTAATTGCCATAGCATGTAGCTATAGTAAATTATTTCCCTACTAATATATTACTTGTAGGTTTATTAAAGGCTTAATAGGATAAGCTCAAGGTGATGGTAAGCATTATTTATGGAATGACTTATATTTATGTAAATATTACTTCAATCAGGTAATTTGAAGGTGTGTACCAAAAAATGAAATCTCGTCCATCCTCACATTTTGACATTCATACGCCTAACATTTCGGTGCTAAAAAAATGGAAAAAAAAATTTAAAATGTGATCTCTTTTGGCCTTCGTTGTTTTACAAATAAATTAGATTCCATAAACTCCAATTTTGGTTTATGAAAATTTTGACTTTTGGGATGCCAATTTTATGGGACCCTTTCCCTCTTCTTTTAGTTTTGTCTAAATTTTATTATTCATTAATTAAGTGTCGAAGTGGGTGGAAGCAAAGTTCACATAAATTGATGATTCCAAAGTAGTTGCAGGTTTTCTTAAATTTAACATTTTCTATAGGTTCAGTATTCTAAGAGCCTTAGTCAATGATCAAGGCAAACATTTTTGTAACTGAACAGTGGAGGCAGTCTTAAAGAAATATGGAGTGACTCATAAGATTGATACATCACACCATCTGCAAATAAATGGGAAAGCTAAATTTTCAAACCAAGAAATTAAATCCTTCATAGAAAAAATGGTTAGACCAAAAAGAGAAGACTAGCGATTGTAGCATGAAAATGCTATTTAAGTGTACTAAGTAAATTATAATTGGCATGTAACTCTACAAATTATTTGGTAAGGCTTGTCATCTCCCTATGGAATTGGAACATAAAGCATTTTGGGTTGTTAAGTAGTGTAATATGAGTTTTTATGAAAGTGGAAATCAAGAAAAATTGTAACTATAAGAACTTGAGAGAACTATAAGGAATGCTGTAAAAATGTAAGAATTAAAAGAAAGAACCAAAGCTTTATATGAAAATTTTATTGCCTAAAAAAATTTCTGTTTGATAAAAGGTTCTTTTTTTATTATTTTAATCTTTAACTATTTCCATGTAAGTTATGATCCTATTAGATTGGGCATTTCATTGTAACTAATGTGTTTCCATATGGTGTGGTTAAAATCTAAAGCACGTTTTCGTTTAAGATTTTTAAGGTTAACAATTATCATCTCAAACCTTATTATGAGAATTTGAACATTGTAATAATATAGGAAATGAATTTACCCAATCCATTCTATTCTTACAGATGAATAATTGCACCCTCGAGCTAACGATGTAAACAAAAATGCTCTTAAGAGGCACCTTAATTTTATCTTACATTCATTTTATTTTAATTCATGTTTCGAACTTCTTTTAGGTCTTAATTTGCCTTAATGGATTAAAATAAGTGGAAATTAAGCAAAATCGAGGCAAAAAAACTAAGGAATTGGAGCTATTTAGAAGGACACATCCATATGGTAAAGTAAATGCCCGTTTAGGTACTAGACACAATTGCATAGGTGGATCATGTAAGTCCTTATAAACCTAGTATAGATTGAAGGAGCTATTTTAACCATGTTAAGATTAGACATGTTTGTGTGGTTATGGACACGACCATGTTTGTAGACCATATAAGTCTATAAAATTGTGTCTTTGTGATTAATAAAGTAAGATTAAGAGACATTGTCATGATCACTAGACACAATATATGATCATATGGGTGACCGTGCCTAGTGCAGAAAAACCTAATATCTCCTATTTTTATTGAGCAGCCACACTTTCATTCTCTGTCTACCACATAAGCCATATGCTGACAAGCCTCCCAGTGCGCCACTTTCTAACACCAATTAGACTCACTATTAACCCTTCAGCAACACCACTACCTAGGAATGACTGCACCCATCAACTACCCACAGTGCACATATGAGGAGCTGTATGAACCATTGTCACAAAAACTTGCAAATCTAGTCTCTACTATCCATACCTAACTCCACAAGTAATAGAATTCCCTCACTTAGTCTAGCTAACATCCATTATTCCCAATCAACCAAACTTAACACCAAACGTATCATCTAATAATTCAATGTAAGGAAGATTCAAATCATTCATAGGAAGAATAAAATTGCATGCTAGGAGATTGGTTCTAGCAATACATAGAGAATCACCCATAAACCATCAGTACCAAAAACATATGTGTCGTTAGAATGAACAATTGACTTCAAATTTTTTATGTCTCTTATAACCATTTCTCTACCTAATTCCCCTCAACTAGATTAACAATGAGGATGTCCATTTTTGCAATCATAAGAATAAAAAGAGAAGAGAGATAGCCAAGAAACTAAAGCTCAAAATCATATGTTTCATTACCATCCATGAAAAACAAGATAAAAAGGTACAAAAAATTATGAAAATGAAAAATGTATTCTTGTGAGCATGTTCATATTCATACCTTGGAAGAATTGAGTATTAGAGAAGAACTGGATGCTTTGGTAGATCGAATGTGATGGCATAATTATGTTAATGGGAAAATGCTTGCTTTTTTTGAATTGACACATAATTTTATACGAATTTTCAATTTAACGATGATCCTTACTTTGTTTACAAAAGGGAATAATGAATTCAGAATAATAGGAAGGGAAATTTCCTTTCTAGTTACTGAATTTAATATTATGACGGTTTTTTTTAAAAGGTTGATTTTAAGAAGGAACCATTCATAAATTCAAATTGTAATTATTCTTCTGATTTTCAACTTGTTGAATTATGGAATGAATGGTGTTGATTATGCTTCTCATAACCCAAATGCTTCAAAAAGTTCATACGTGAAAAAGCATTTGTTCAAATATTTACAATG
This sequence comes from Erythroxylum rufum, assembly GCA_027478365.1. Classification (NCBI taxonomy): domain Eukaryota; kingdom Viridiplantae; phylum Streptophyta; class Magnoliopsida; order Malpighiales; family Erythroxylaceae; genus Erythroxylum; species Erythroxylum rufum. The sequence continues at coordinate 22,407,935 of JANIHZ010000009.1, read as the reverse complement.
TTTCTTGGTTTAAAACTTTTTAATAAGAAGAGATAGCACAAAGACTTTAGTTAAAGTCAAATTCCTTTTTTTATTTTATTTATAGAACAAAAAATTATAGTGAACCTAGGTTATCGGCTGATTACTTAATTTCATTTTATGATTTAAAAGAAAAATAAACCTTTAATCTTAGGTTTCTAATTTACTTAACTAATCATTAATTTGGATTTACTTTATTTATTTAAAACTAGTATGCACATTTTCCTGTGGGATTGGATTTAAATTGTTTAGCTAGGATGGGGATCATTATACAACAATCTAACAACATCTTCAATTTTGTGCCACATAGTCTAACTGTCTAGTCTTTTAGGACATTTCAATGCAATAGACCTACAACTGCAAAGCGACTAGGTAACAACCAACAAAAAGATATCCTTTCCTCTTCCTCTACCCAAAAGACTTTTAAAACTCCAGCCTAATTGGATAAAGTTAAGAATATATTGTTTTAAATGGAACATAATCTGATGGCCTTCTTTATAGATCAAAGGTTCAAGCCTCCTTTTTTCCCCTCTCTATAAGTTGCTCATTCTTCCTTCATATCCAAAACAAAAAGAAGAAACATGTTTTTCTTTTTGTTTGTTTCATTTTCTATTTTTCGTGCTTTATCGTTAAAAATTAGGGACATGTTTTAAATAGATATAAGGATAGGGATAATTTTCCTTATTTTGATTTTGGGGCATTTTAGCATTTTAAGGTTTTTTTAACACTTTCTTTTAACTTTTCATTTATTTAGAGATAAGTAAGGATTAAGTTTGGGGATTTTGGTATGTCACATTTTAACCCTAATTTTTAGCATTTAAACCCTCTATTATCTTATCTTAATGTTTTAAAACACAATATTTTTGTTTACTTTCATAGGAAAGGGGTTGGAGATGCTATTTGATTTGAAAAGGGATTGTCTTTTAATTCAAATTTGAAAGTATGAAAGAAGGAGCAATATAAAAAAAAAACCAAGGGAAGATCAAGAAGATTTAGGCTAACGAAACATTTTAATTGATGTATTTGGATTAGATTATTGGTAAAATGAGGTTGAGCCTTGGAGCAACTGGTAAAGTTGCTCCTTTGTAACCATAAGGTCATAGGTTCAAGTCATGGAAATAGCCTCTTTGTAAAAATAAAAAAAGGGAAGGTTGCATACAGTATGACCCTCCCCAAACCCCTGCAAAGTAGGGAGCCTTACGCACTAGGTACATTGTGTTAGGTCCTGTTTTCGAAACCCAACTCTTCAAACTTAACCTGCTTTGATACTACTCATGTTGGGCACCGATTTCGAAACCCAACCTCTTGCTCTGATACCAAACATGTTGGGTCCCATTTTCGGAACCCAACTTCGGATCTTGAATGTGAGCTTAATCCTATGGAACTTCCTTGACCATCATCGGGTCCTCTTCTTGCGGAAAATCATAAGACTCTCAATTTTTTTATTTTTTATTTCATCACTCTTTAATACAATACTTACAACTAATAGTCATCATTCACATTTCGATACCCTCAAACCAAGAGTTTTACAAAACTATAATGGCCTTTCAAGCTACAATACTTCATAATCCGAAGTCTCAAATTACAAAAGTTACAAGA
>JANIHZ010000009.1:22395395-22406218 GCA_027478365.1 Erythroxylum rufum | reverse complement strand
ATTAAATGGAGTTATGAACTTACCATTAAATGGTTTAATGGTTATCTTTTAATGTTAGCATGTAACCTATTAGCATTGATTGGATTAAAGAAGAAAGATATACATTGGATGAACCATTTTCCTTCTTACATCATCAAAAACCGAAATTAACATGATAATATTAGGTGATTGGACTTTTCATATAGCCGTCTTAAAACAAATGAGAAGAGTCTCATTTAATGGCTTCTTTATGTTTAATTAAAGAAATGTGTAACGAGTTGGATGCTTCCCTTCTTCTCTTTTATCATGCATAACCGAAATTAGGATAGGTAAGAAAGGGTTCTTGCATTGTTTTGACCAACTCTCTCCTCTCACCTATGCATGGCTGAAACTTAGTATGAGAGGTGTCTCATTGTTTCCTTCTTTCTTCTAAGACAATTCTCCTCCAAAGTGTTTCCTCTCCATTCCCACCAAAGAATTTTGTTAACCAAATATGATTTTGTTAAGATGGCTATATCAAAAAATTTTGAAATCTACCGGTTCTCCAAATATATTTGGAGCTTTTTAGAAATCATGCTATATTTGGACTTTTCATATAGCCATCATTAAAATATTTTTATTCTCTTCAACCTATTTTTTATGCGAGACTCATTAGATTCCTAAATATTTTAGCAATGATTATAAATTATGATTATAATTATAATTTATAATTAGAATTAGATAAATTAAAACTTCTTTTAATTTGTTCTTAATTATTCGATTAAACAATTTATAATCATAAATCAAGTTTTGCGTCTAGTAACGCGCCATGACTACCTAAATATTTGGAAAGGTCAAATTGGTTTTAACTAACCTATTGGTGTATGATTTTTCACATAATTCAATCTTTTCATTATATGATGTTCCGATTAGACATAAAGTATAAAATAAATGTATACTCTATTTTAAGTACAATCATATTAGTTCTCCGTCGTTAACTATTAATTCAATTAATAACATTTGTAATCTATTTATAAAAGGTTCAAATCTTCTGTGCCATTTACTCAATACTAACTCTGTGCCACTCATCCACATCCACAAATATTTTTGGGACCCACTAAAATTTGTGGTTGTTGATGAGTGGCACGGGATTGGTATCGGGTAAATGGCACAAAAGATTTGGCTCCATTTATAAAGCATTCTACCTTGGGTCACAGTCTGCCTCTTGGTTCTCAGGTGATGGTGGCGGCAAGAGACTCTGGTGGCAGAGGTTTGATGACAATGGCACTCTCCATCGATGGGAACTTTTAGACCACCACCTTCTTGTTCTTTTGGTTCGAACTCCGTAAGTGTTTATAGACAAACTTTGAATTTCTACAGACGCAACACAATCTTCAATTGGTTTCAACTATTGTTTTGCTTTTTGTCAAACGTAACCCATTGCTGCGACGTATCCGGAGTTTGGTTAGTCACTACTGCCAATTCTTTTGTCGTATTACTGCTTATCTCTAGCTATGTTTTGATACTAGGTCTTCATTTTGTAACTATTAGATATTGAGAATTCATCTCGTATATGAGATTGTGTCCAGTCAACATCACATTTGGATCAAATACACAATACACTTCCCATTTAAGATGGGAACACGACAAAAGTTAACCGAACAATAAATTTGGTAGAATATAATATATTAGTCTACACTTTGCAAAGAGTAATATAATAAGATATTAGTCTTACAAAATATAATTTAGGTTTAAAAGCAAACTTATCTTCGAACACACCCGATGGAGCAGACATAACATAATACATGTCTGTAAGGATATTTGGAAAAGAATATTGATACAAATAATTAATATTTATCTTTTATTTGAAACTAGTCATTATTATAATTTGATGATTATCATTAAGATGCATATTTGTAATTTGCTCTTAAACAATATAATGATAATCAATATTTTTATAATTATCAATTTAGAATTCAATAATGTCATTTAATATTTATTCCAATATTTTTATAATTATCTCTTTAGAATTCAATAATTTCATAGAATAATTAATCAATCCATCACAAATATAACTATCAATGTAATTTAAGAACATGATTAAGATGATATATAATTTGCTCTGACACTGATTATAGGGATTATGATCTAATACATAAATATATATAAGATCTTTCATCTCATATGCATTATTAATCAAATTACTCACTTGGATTTTGTTGTAATTTTACCAGTTAAAGGCTCACGGTAAAACACCTCTTTTCTTTCTCACAGAAATTATCTTTGTATATTTGTATGTTTTAAAATATTATTATTATAACTTCACTTCAACCAGGGACGGATCCTGAAATTTTTTTTAGTGGGAGCAAAATATTTAAAATACTCTTATATTACTGAATTAAATTAATGGGGGCAAAAAAAATTTTATGAGATCAAAGCTTAAGATAATAATATTTTTATATTAAATTTTTTAGAGGCAGGGGAGACAAGTACTCCCACTTGCCCCTAATGTGCATCTGTCCCTGACTTCAATTGATCATTATTTATTATTTTTAGATAATATCATTAATTGTTCTTTTCTAGTTATTGTAATGAAATGTCACATTTTCTAGACTCATTTGTGTCATTTTATTATCAACTCTATAATCTCTGATATAATTATCTTTGTCAAAATTTGACAGAAAGGTATAATTGCAGGGAAGAACTAAGACAAGACTTCAAGATTAATGTTGAAGAGCCTAGTTGAGTATCTTTTTTTTTATTTAGTGATGTAAATTTTCTAGAATAGCTTGATCAATCCTGGATTCGACACTGCAGTTCTGGCGGTGAACGAGTTGGAGAAGAGGTTAGAAGCTCTTGTGAAACCGCTGCGACGATAACTAAAAATTCTAAGTTCAAGTTTTCACCCCAATTTTAACCGTTAAAAGTTCCATTCTGCACTATTTTCATTAATAGCTGGCGTAGACCTTTAACTGACTTGTTACTGCTTTTCAAGTCTCAACTTGAGACGCTGTAAATTCATTGGATTAATCCCTGTAAGTGTGCACAGAGTTTCCCATGACATGAGCAATCACCGAAATCTGGGCCAGCTAAATTGATTTTTGCCATGCATTCTTGTCTACATCTCTCCCTTTCTGCAACATGAATACGTGAGAATCACGTTCTGGTTCATGGGAGGGGTGCTTAATCACAAGGAAGAGAAGCATCCACACGAGTCGTGCAATGCATAAAAAAGCAAAAAGTTGCAACTAAAAGTTCACAAACACCGACAATAAAATTCTGATACATAATTCTCGTTTTCTCTTGGATGTCCTGAACCATTACAAAAGGGTCAGAATCAGAAACTCTCCAGAAGGGAAAAAAGAGGAATCAGGAAAGTAACATGAAGTAATGTTTCAAGGCAGAAAATGACCATGGGCATCCAAATGCTGGTATACGTCCCATTTACAAGGGTGACAGCATAAAAGCACCAATCATCGTTCACATGGAAGAGTTCTGCCGTCATTCTTGGGGCATCAACCATTAAACTTTGCACTCTCTCCACCTCCTCGTTACTTCCTGATTGAGAGAAACTCAAAGCTCCTGAAGGTGTCATCTCGAGTGCCTTTGCTAGGTGTAGCACGAGCTTGCAGTGATTTGTGCTCGTACCCAGGCTGCTGCATTCTTTGTGACAAAGTCACACGTCCACTGCTTGAAGTTACTTTGCCAGATCGACTGTCACTAGGTTCACCAGAGGAACTTGGCCGACTACTGGAGATGATAGCTTTTCGAGAGTTGCTGCCATACCGAGAGGAACTGCGCCCTTTTTCTGGTTCAGGTTGCTGCAGCTTACAACGTTTTTAGTGATTATTTAAAACACAAACACAAGCTTTCTTACTTAAACAACAATTCTGCTCTTTTTTGCAACAACATCCAGAAACAATTGCACAATGACAACAAGGTGTCCTCAAACACACATATGGAGCGGGTTCAGGATTCAATCAATCACATCTATCAACTAGATTACAATGTTATAAGCCATTCAAACCCGAGACATCTTATATATTTTCCTTCAATTTTCACTGTCCTTCAACAGCACAAACTAAAGACCATATCTGCAACAGCTTGGCCCTCAGAAGTTCACGCAAATAGTCATATAGACAATCTCAGCACAGTAAAGAAAGAGCTTTATTCTTGATGTACATGGAATGTTCTTGCCATAATCGGTTTAAATTGATGCTTTCCAAAGGATTGAGTAAACAAGAAAACACTGAGCTACTTAATTTCCCTTCATAAAATTACTGGCAAACTTTCAACAGAACCATTTGTAAGGGAAGCAGAAAGGAAACGATACACTAACAAAGTAACAACTAAAAGAAAAAACTCATGTTCTCAAAGAGCTGTGACATCTTTTACGTTCTGACCGCAGCGAAAGCACAAGGTTCAAATCAGCCTAATTCACATGTGTAAACGATAAGACAATACTTTTGAATTCCAATTCAAAAAATATAAAGTAAAAGGACAAGGTATGGAGCTTACATTATCCAAACCCTTGTGTCTGGAATTCTCAAATGGACTAGAACTAGAAACCTTTTTTGTTGAGAATGCTTCAACTGCACCTGAAAATCTCTCGCGGATCTCCTTCCCAACTGAATACAATTTAGAAAATCAAAAAGTTAGCACAATAATTTTCATGAAATCGATGGGAACTTGGAGCCACAGCTCTTAAAAGAACGAATTTATACACCACCAAAACAAATTTATCCACTGTTGTTTGCTCCTCTCTTCTTTTCCTTTTCCTTTTTCTTGACGCAACTACTAGAGACAATGGCAGGTGGATTAGTTTGTGCCCTTGTGGTTCTTTGGAAGTTCCAGATCTGGTGTTTCGGCGAGATTGACGGAGAGGCAATGGAAAACATAGGAGAGGCGATGAAAAGTGGGAATTGGAGACGGTGCAAAGGCATGGTCGGGTTGAGTTTTAGGCAGGTTGGGTCAGGTTTCAGAATTTGACAGGTTAGGTCTGGTTTCGTGCGGGCTTCAGACCGGCCAAAGTCCAATCAGGTTCGGGCTTAGGCGGCATGAGCCAGGCCTGGTCGGGCTTCAGACCGGCAATTGGCCCTACCCATTGCTATTCCTAGACTAGGTGAAATCAAGGGGAACTATTGTTTGATATTAAACCATATCCAATCCTAGCGTTAACAGTGTACCAAAATTGTTTATGGTAGTCAAACCTTCAAAAAGAATCTCATCTTCTGATCACAGCTTAGACTTCCACAAAAGCAACAGTATTTATAGACCCATTTTAAGAGAGATATACCTGAGACCCTTTCTACTGGTCTTTCTGCAGATGGTCCTACTTGACCAGGTCTCCCACTAGAATGCTGAAAAGAGGCAAGAATTAGGGCATGTAAACATCATGGAGGACCAGAAACTCAGAGTCATTTTACTTTTTAACAACTTACTCGTCCTCTGGAGCTGCCACTGATCTGAGGATACTTCAGAACAGTCCAGTCAAACACATAATCAAACTGATAGCCTGTAGTATCAATATTTCAAATAGCACTAAGAACATTGCCAAAGAACCTGACTGTTATTTTGAATCAGAAAGAGGATATCTAGGACAGAAATCCAGATATGTTGATCAGTAAAATGAAAATAACCAATTTTGCAATTCACCTTCCCGAATGAACAAGTCTCGAAACAGTCTCTTCAAATATGAATAGTCAGGTTTGTCTTCAAACCTCAATGATCGGCAGTAATGGAAGTATGAAACAAATTCTGATGGGTATGATTTACAAAGCACCTGTCATACAGCAAAAAAAACTATATTGACCAGCAAATTGCAGAATAATGCACCCTAACTTTACCCGATTTAAATAAATGTGCATTTCTATATGATGCAAAAGAGCTTATAGTCAATAGAAGAAATAAAGGAAGAAAAATTAATCAACCACAAGCCTTAATTTGGTGGAACGAAGGATGAGAATTGAGTTGACAGCAAAGACAACAAGGGCTGAAATTTAGATTATGTTAAGATTCCTTACTAGATAGGAAGTAGTAGTAAGATAGCTATGTTATTCTAATTTTAAATACATTATCTTATTTGTTTAAAACTTAAACATATAGAATTTTTATTAGAATAGGATTTAAATTTGTTAGGGACTCTTTCTTACTAGAATAAAGGTTCTAAGAATTTCTCTATAAGTATGTGTACTCAGCCCTTCAATAAGAAGAGATCCTGAAATTTTTCCTGCAAACTTGAGTTTTCAACTAGAAGGTGTGATGCTTTCTTCTAAGAGTGATTCTTAACCCTAAGAGTGATTCCTAATTTCCTACCTTTTATTATGTTCTTCACTAAAGTTCCACCAACCAAAACCCTAAATTCTAGCCATATCAACCTCAAATTCCAACCATATTAAACCTTAAAATCCTAGCCTGAATTTTCGGCAAACCCTAAAAACTCAGCTATACCTATTCTGAAATTTTAGCATTCCAAGCTAAAATTTAGACCTGAAACTTGATATTCCAACAGCTTAATATCAGTCATATTTCCTAATTTATGATTTTTTGCTGCTGGTTAATGCTTCTATTTGTCCTACACCACTATACAAACACGGGTTGATGAGGAAAAGACATATCATATATTGTTAAACAAAAATACACCAACAAACTCAAAGATCTCATTTATATGATTCATCCATGCAACTTCCAAAGACTCCAAACCATGCCGTCTAATGCACAAAAATGTAGTATTCTATGCTAGAATTGAATGCAACAAGTTCAGGCTTGACCAGTATACTCTTTAACTTGTGTTGAATGAGCATTACAATAAGGATCTTGACATCATCAAAAGATATAAGATCACACCTCTACAGGAGTTGTAACTTTCTTTTCACTGATCTTGTCGTATTTTTGCTTTTTTGTCCCAGCTTTTAATCCTTGCCATGGAAGACTGAAACCCAAAAAGGAAAGAAATAAGTCAGTGAAAATGTAGGAAATGTATTCAATGTCAAGTAGATCAATGTTCAAGGAATAGAAGAGATTGAATTAAAATGGGGTAATATAAACTCAACCTTCCTTTTAGGAAATACATGAGAACATAACCAAGAGATTCCAAATCATCACGTCTGCTTTGCTCTGGTAATTGAATCATACCAATCGCATTAGAAACAGTTAACAATTCTAAGTTGACATGAAATCCACTTAATTGCTTGAAATCCAGAAATGAAACTCACCAACTCCAAGGTGAGTGTTGACACTTGCATAGCGGGCTGTTCCTGTTAGGTTCTTATTTTCTCTACAAACAAAACTTATATGAGCTCCATCTATAATGAAATGAAACAGTAAAGACTACAAAAATAAAGTAGGAATTTGAATAAGTAGCCACGAAAAAAGAAACAGAAAAGAGAGGGGAGAGGCAGCATCACAGTTGAAATGCTCACACATATGCTGACAGGGAGGTGGAAAGTACATGGATGAAATTTTATGGGACAATAATGAAGATGCATAACCACAAAGAAAAAATATTACCTATATGGGATGTGTTTGTGAGTCTGAAGATCTCTATACTTTTTTGCAAGGCCATAATCAATAATGTATACCTGGGATAAGATGATCAGAAAAAATTGCAAATATAAGAAACAATCAGGCCACAGTGGCAGTATTAACTATTTTCATCCGAATATAAAAAATTTATAGTTTGGAATTTACAAAAAGATTTATCACAGAGAACTAGTAATGCACGGCATGGTTCATTAATATGGTCCACAGTAAAACCAGATAGAATAACAATAATGCATTGCATGGCTAATAACATCCATTTATTTTTTCAAAGGTTGGTTGCATGAAATTTGGTTGTGTAAAAACCAATAAAAGAAGGCTCTGCTATAAAACTAAGAGTTTCTCACTCACCCACTCATTTTGACAGAAAATTAAAGGGAACATTGGAAACTTTTAATACAATAGCATATAACCTGAAGGTGATATGTTTATGATGGACATTTCTTCATCAACACCTCAGGCATACAAAAGAAAGGAGGTGAGGTTATAGCAAGGTGCTTTGTAAGATTTACAAAAATGCAAACAAATAATTTGGAACCAAGAGATCCAAAAAAATAAAAAGTACCACTGACGGATGAAAAATGTTCACCATTTAGAAAAAGAAGACTTCTTTGAACAGATTATATTTCACCTCATCATAGAATATCTAACAAAGCTAAAGTTTACCACACAATTTGATGTGCAACAACTCTAATCTCTTCACTGCAACAAATAAGTACAGGAGTTATCCAAGAATGAGTACCTGGTTGGCTTTGCGCCCTAGGCCCATCAGGAAGTTGTCAGGCTTTATATCACGATGAAGAAAGCCTCTAGAATGCATGTATTCAACTCTGTTAATCTGAAGATATTAAAAAGAGAAATACATTATTTCACTGTTAAAGAAATAGTGTTAAACATAGATTGAACTCATGTAATAAAGCAATAGTGTTAAACATAGATTGAACTCATGTACTAACTAGTTGATCAGCGAGCATCAATACTGTCTTCAATGAAAACTTCCGGTTGCAATAGTTGAACAAATCTTCCAAACTAGGACCAAGAAGGTCAATAACCATGACATTATACTCTCCCTCCACACCAAACCACTTCAGATGAGGAATCCCAGCTTCATCACATGAATCAGAGCAGATTATTAGTCAAAAATTAAAAATAAAAAGGTTACTAAAATCAATCAGCACCACAAGCATACTATGTTCACAAGAACCATGACAAGCAGCTAACACAAATTAAATGGCATGTACGTGTTTGTGAATGTGTGTGTGTGAGAGAGAAAGAAGACTTACTTCCTCCCTGAAGAAGCATATACAATTTTGACTCATAATGAAGTTGGGGATGCTTGGTCTTCACAGGTTCCTGGAAAAATGAAAAAAAAAAAATTATAGTGAGTGTCGGAGCATGATCATGGAACAATCTGCAACTTCTATATTAGAATGAGAGAGATAGAAATAGATACAATATTTTACACACACACACACACAAATATATAAAGTGAGAGAGAGAGACCATTGTCAACATCTAAAGTTCAATTACTAGTTACTACTTTTAGTAAACACAATAAAAAAGATGAACATTTTAAATCAGTGTAAGTTTCTGCCATTCTCACGTGAGATTCCTTGTACCTAGAACTGTTCTAATTTCTATAGACGTCTTTCAAAAGTTTTTAGAAGTAGATCACTATTAACTCCTAGCATGCTTCAGAATTTGTGACTCACTATTACCTCCCAGCGTGCCTCAGAAGTTGTGACTGAAATTCAATTACCATGTTCAATAGGCAAAGTTTGAGAAGTCGTAACGAATAAGGAATAAATAAGAACAATAGCTACATTGATGAATGGAAACACCATAAAAGAGAGGTAAGACGGGCAACAACGGTGATATCATCATAACAAACATCATATGAATATTCTAAGCTTGACAGCTTTTCATCCAAAAACTATCCATAAAATCAAATTCATCTTACAAAAAAACACAACTACAATGTAGTATAATCTATAGAAACGAACATATAGATTTGAATGAACAGAAAATGCCACTTACCAGTTTGATCGCAACTTCCTCTCCAGTTTGTACATTAACACCTAAAAAAAAAAAACATCCAAATCAAGTGATCACATTACTTCAAACCCTAGGACCACAGTTGGATGTAAAATAAAGAAAAACATGAAATTGCTAAAAGTCAAGCATACCCAGACACAGTTCTCCAAAAGATCCACTCCCAATCTTCCTCCCCAGCTTAAACTTGCCACCAATTATGTGATCAATTTTAGATTTCTCCATTGATGAACAAACCAACCCAGAAGCTGAAATACTGCTATTTCTCCGAAATTTATACCCGATTAGCCTTTTTCAACATATCATCCCCAAAAGGCCAGACTTTCACCACCGAAAAATCGAGAGATTAATGAAAAGTCAAGACATCAACGGATTGTCCTTTTCAGAAGTAAAAAGTGGAAACTTTACTCTTTTGCAAAACGCAGCATGCAAATGGGTATTAGATTAAAGCTAGAATCCAATAAAACAAAAACCGCAAAGAATCAAACAATCGTAGAAAATGAAATCTGCATAACAGACGCAAAATTGAGGGAAAAAACGAATTTTTTTCTTTGCCAATCACATACTTTGATTACCGAAAAGACGGAACCCAGAATTTCAAATACCCGAACAGAAATAAAGATACCCGATTTCAGAGGAAATCAGACTAGTACAAAATGAGGGATGAATTCAGAATATTATTTTTAAAAAAGAATGAGAGAAGAGAGGGGGGAAAGAGAAACTATAGGAAACAAAAATTGAAGTGCAGATCGAGAAGCTATGTCCAAAAGGGAAGAGAATAAAAGTAGAAAAAAGATAGAGCTGTGTATGTAAGTATGTGTTTTGAGGAGGATACGAGGGAGATTGAGGAAGAAAGAAGAAAAGATAAAAAGGTAAAAATGAGGCGTGGGGTAGGGTGCGAGGGAGGGACGTTGGTTACTGGGATAGTGGGACGTTGATTTTTTATTTTTCTATTTCCTCATGAAACCGAAGGACACCCTTTCTTTGTGCCGTCTAACCTAACACGTTTTATGCACTGCCAACTCCAGGACGTGCCTTTTCCTTCCCCTTTCCTTTTGCTTTATCTCCCATCCCACTGCCCACAATCATATCATTCCGTATTTATTATGAACTTTTTTATTCAATAAAAAGCAATGACAAAAATTGTTAATCATTGACGGAATTTTTTCATTGTATTTTTCTACGAGTTATTATTATTTTTATGCTTCATGTCTAATTTTTAGTTTTGATATATTCTATGATCTAGAATTTCAAAAAAAATTAGATAACATAAT
>JANIHZ010000009.1:22371669-22387534 GCA_027478365.1 Erythroxylum rufum | reverse complement strand
ACCCCGGAATAAGTCAATTGAGTGCATATGCTATCTTTGTAATGTGTTCAAATATAAATTCGTGTATGAATGCTAATATTATGCATGCATATGCAATACTTAATCTAGGGTTAAACCCTAAGCATGTTCCGGAAAACAGGATATTACAGCCTTCATATTCCAAGGGGCTAACAAACCACCCCCACTAGGTAAATTTGATGCCCTCTTCAAACTAGTCTAAAGGTAAGCATTCACTTAATCCTCGTACTGTCACAAAGTAATATCTGCAGTACAAAGTAATATCTTTCTCCTATATAGGTTATGTGACTGATTTTCCCTTCCATTGGATTAAGAATTTGATACTCCTATTGTTATTATGTTGCCTCATCGTTCGCTAATCCAAGATCTTCTCCACTTGATCCTCAAATTATTTTTTCATAATTAGTGGAGCTCTATTTTCCTGGATCCTCTTCTGATCTAATGCATTCTTATAGTAAGGTTTGAAGAAACTATCATGAAAAGTAGGGCGTACCTTTATTCTCTTAGGCAACTTCAATCTGTGTGTCACGTTCCCTACTTTACTTAGCACTTCAAACGGTTCTTTATATTTGGGCACCAATCCTCGATGTACTTACTTAATATCTACTTCCAAATCTAGGGGGTAAGTTTTGATAGTACATCATCTCCCACTTTGAACTATAATAGTTTCCTTCGTAAGTCTGCTTGCTTCTTCATTCGTCAATAAGCTTTTCAAAGACTATCCCTTGCCTCATCCATCAACTTTTGCTTCTTTGCCATGAACTTGTATGTTATAGAAAACTTGAAACTTGTCCTTTATTGTGCAACCTTGAATGGAGTGAGAGGTTGTTGTCTCAAAACTATCTTAAAGGGACTCTTCTTCATAAAAAAATTATGCAGTATCAAGTAAACTCAACTAGTTACAGTAACTTGCATTTACATAATGCTTTAAGTACTCCTCTAATAAACCATTGGTCCTCTCAATTTGATCATCCATTAGTGGGTGATTTACCATTAAAAACTTTAATTTGCAACCCATTATGTTAAAAAAAGATGTTTATAATTGATCCATAAATCTAGTGCCTTGGTCACTCACAATGTCCGTAAGGACTTTGAAGTATTTCACCATTTTTTTATAAAATAAACCTATCATATTATTCAAGTGGCAAGATGTTGGTGCTGGTATGAAGATTGCAAATTTAGAGAATCAGTTGATAATCACCATGATTGTTGTCATGTTGTCCACCTTTGGGAACCTGCCAATTAAATCTATCAAACTCACATCTATGGTCTTTTGGAGATAGATAAGGGTTATAGCAAATAAGCTTCCTTCTACCTCTCTTACTTATTCAACTAACACATAAGCCACATCTTGATAAACAACTTGATGTTATTTTTTATTTTTGACCAATAGTAGGAACAAGATAGGAGTGCCATTATCCTTTGAACTCTAGGGTGAGCCAACTGTAAGTCATGCATGTCCTTCAATAGTTATTTCTACAAGCCATCAAAATTTGACAAGTGCACTTGACTATTCTTAATCATCAAAAGCTCACCATCATTGAGTCAAAACCTATGTACAACACCTTCCTTAAATTGTGATGTTAACTTACAATATATGTTGTCTAATAGTGCTACAACTTTGGTTTGCTCTAACAAGGTAGACTCTACCCTAGTAATGTATATAGGGTCGTAAACACCTACTTTTGACTTAAGGCATTCGCCACGTTATTGTGCCTTATGCTCCCACATGAAGTCATATACAGCAAGAAACTCCTACTATTGGGCTTACTTTTTGGACAACTTTTTCTAGGTTCTAAAAAATGTGTTAGCAAAATTGTTGGTACGAATAATGATCCTAGTCCCGAACAAATATACTCGTCACGTTTCAAGAAAATACACCACTACAAGCATCTTTTTCTTATGTGTCAAGTATCACTGCTCTGCACCATTGAGATTTTAACTCTCAAATGCTATGAGATGACCCCTCCTGTACTAGGAATCTACCAATGTCTTTGTCTAATGTATCTATATATACCTCAAATGGAATGTCAAACCCAGGTAGCTTTAATACAGGTTCGATTGAGGTAGTGACTTTAAGTATCTCAAATGCCTCTCAACATGCTTCAGACCAATACCACTCTTGCTTTTCCTTCAGCAAGTTCGTTAATGGTGCCACTTTCTGTTAGTACCCCACTATAAACAGCCTATAGTAATTAGCCAATCTGACAAAAATCTGTATCTCTCATACTATTGTGAAAATCTGCCACTCAACTATCACCTTCAGTTTCTTTGGATCCATCATGACCTAACCCTTGCTCATTAAATGCCGTAAGAATATGATCTCTGACTGTGGAAAGTCACTCTTCTCTAACTTCACATCGAACACTTTCCTCAAGTGCTCCACATATTCTACCGTATTAGTTTTGTATACCACGATATCATCGAGATACATCACAATGAACTCATCAAGGAAGTCATACAACATATTGTTCATTAGGTTGCAAAATGTCACAGGGGAATTGTCAATCCTAATGGCATGACTAAGAATTCGTACGACTTATATGGAGTCACATACGTTATCTTTTACTCATTGCCCTCAAATAACTGCATTTTCTAATACTTACATTGAGGATCAAGTTTTATGAAAACCACAACCCTCAATAGTTTGTTCATCAAATCTTGAACTAAGGGAATATGATACTTATTTTTAATTGTTTCCTTATTTAAGGCTTAATAGTCCATGCACATCTAAAGTGTTCTAACTTGTTTATTTTAGAGCAGCACTGAGACACCATATAGAGCTTTAGAAGATTGGATAAAGCATGCATCCAATAATTCACTAAGTTATGTTCAAAACTTCAACTCTAACGAGGATATTCTATATGAGGTGCATGTAGGTGGGACGATTCTAGGAACTAACTCAAACTTATGATCAATGTCTCAATGAGAGGGAAGAGTCTTAAGCAACTCTTTCGATATCACATTCCGAAACTCCCTTAATAAACTTACAATCACATCAGAGATTTTCACCATATAGTCCTCATTAATATCCCACATGGTAGCAAGATAAGTCTCCATACCTTTCTTCAACTCATTTCTCAATGCTTATGATCGACATATATGCTACAGTCATTGTATCATATATTGCTCCATTACCAGATCTACAATAATTAATATAGAAGTAATTTTGTTCATACATGATTATCATACCTTCCAAACTTAGATATACCATTGCCTTTGTTGCTTTTAGGAAGTTGATCCCCAGTATCAACATAAAATTTTCAAGTGGTATGACAATACAGTTGAACTTGGCACTCCAATTCCCCATACCCACTGAGACATTGTAAGTAGCTCCTACTACCGCTTACGCCTTGCCCATAAGGGCCTTCATCTTTAGAGGGGTCTTTGACACCTTAAACCCAAACTTGTGCATGATCTTTTTTATCATGAAAGAGTGTGTCACATCGTATTTAGCATTGCAGTTACCTCCTTCCCATTAACTTGTATTCTTATGTACATCAAAAGGATTAGATTCACTTTTAACCGAATTTAACAAGGCGAACATATTCATTACCACTTCTAAATCTTTTTCCTTTTCTTTGACAATCAGGGTGTTTAGCTTCTCCTTCCTTAGACATTCTCTTACAAAATTTGGACTGCTACATAAGTAATAAGCACGTTTGCCCTTCTTGGAGGACCTCTCCCCACTCTTGAAGTTGTCGTTTTGCTTGTCTTTTCCTTTAAAGTCTCCTTTCTTGGAGTCTTTCTTCTTTTTCTCGTCACTGTTCTCCTTTTGGGCTAAGCCTTTACCCTTGGAAGAAGTAGAGGAGCCACCCTTAGTTTCTTTTGTCACTCGAAAATCTACCAAGGCATTAGTTGTAACATATCACTCCAATAGAGCATATTCCTGAGCATTTTAGAGGATATTCAAGGCTATACTCTACTGAAATGATATGTTAGAAAACAATTCAAAAAGATTTTTCCACCTTACATATAATATATAGCACGGAGGCATTTTAATCAACAAATTGCCAAAGTTCGACTTTACTTTCAAAAATAGCTTCCATATTTAACCTATGTAAACCACATAAAGGAAAGCTCAACGTTCTTTTAAATTGTCTCGAATATATATATATATAGACACACACACACACACACATTTCATAAATATTGGCATTATATTTAATACCCAAACATACACTAAGTAGCAACCGACGGTATATCACGATTTGCGTAATATCCAAAAGGCATAAAAAAGTCTTATATCAATAAGAAAATGTGACAATGTTATTCTTGATGCAAAATAACTAGAGACATTTGCAGTATAACTGATCCCGACCACTACTCATGTCCAAATGTAGAAGTTATACTCCAACTAGTCTAGCTAGATCTCTCCTAGACATGAAAATAACATTGCAATTTTAATGAGTTTGCGAACTCAGTAAGTGAACCATTATCGATGCACTCACGTAAGTCATATCATAGAGGACAATTCCAGCAACATATTATTGCACATCAACAATCATATGATATAGAACAATTCTAATCACCATATCAGTTATCAATGATATCCAGATGTATTGCAATATTTTGATTCAATTAGAACATATCATATATGCAAAAATGCGAATGCAAATGCACATGTGCTTTATTTCTTCTTTCTTTTTTTTTGTGATCAAATATGCCAATTCACGCCTCAAGTTTCAAACAGTTTTCTACTGGCCCACTTAACAAGTATTATAGCACTGATCTCATTACAAACATTAAGCCCTGATTTCAAATTACGAGCATTGAGCCCTAATTTCACATTACAAGCCTTAGGCTCTGATTACGAGCATTTCGCCCTAAATGTCTGCATGTTGGTCATTTTGATCACAACTACCATTAACTCATCATGAATGTCAAATGCAATGATATGAATCATCTCATACATCATTTGCTTTCATCAGTGTAATTGGTTATCCAAAACTCACATTCAACTGAATCAAATAAATATTTCATGGATAATCACATAATCAACAATTGACATTCAATTTGAAAACACTTCCATATACAGTCCTGAAATATCAAACTCCTCGGACCAACAATGTCTGAAATTATAACAATCATATAAATAACAATTCAATAATAGAAATTTAACTAAAAACAAATCAATCATAGTAAGAAACATCTAGGTTAACTCACAAAACACTCCAACGAGCTATTGCCTCGACGTCTCGATAATATTTGGGTATTGACAATCACTCTAAAAGCCTATTAGAGATGAATATGAACATTGGTAACTGATAACGAATAGCGAGAATATGTATGCAATCCTTAAGTGCAAAGTTTATATCCTTTTCTTCCTAATGTTCCTTTATGAACAAGCTGTTCTCTTTTAATCATAACTCTCTCTAAAAAATTCCAAATACCATGATTCTTATGCCCCCTAAAACTAGACTTCCATTAGTCTTGATATATCCAAAACTTACATAAATAGAATATCCCCTTAGAATACAGTCCCCATCCAAATTTTATCCTGTTTTATGGGAAGAAACAGGCTGACAACCAATGCTCAAATAATAATAAATCATTATCAAGATATCTTCTAGCCAATCCATTTCACATAAGCATTAATAAGATATCAATAATTATTTTTCATGTTTTATACTTTGACCAATTCGGGTTCTAAAATCCTAAAAAATCAGGAAATAATACAAGGTTCCTGCACAGGGCTTTGCCACGGGCAATATTAGGGAAACAAGCATAACTCAAGATCTAGCCACTATTTTATCAAGACACTTTGATAGAAGTCAAGATAATACCTATATCTACAACTTTTGTTCTTTGAGTTTCTTCAAATTCATGCTTTAAAGATATGTAAAATAGATCGAAAGAGGAAGATAAAATTGAAACTAGAATTTTGACTTACCTTGGTAACTTCTTTCCTTCTCTCCCTCGTTTTTGTTTTTCTCCCTCTTCTAACCTCATGGTGGACCTTCATTCTTCCTCATGTTGCTTTTTACATCTATTTTCTCTAGAAATTTCAAAGAAAGTCAAACTAATCCATGTGTCGCCATTTCATTGGTATATGTGTCACCATTCTATTAGTCCATATATTATCCTTCTATTAGTCCATATGTTACTATTCTATTAGTCCATGTGTTACTAACTTTAGGCTCCACATGTCACTCATTTAAGCCTCCACATTTCACTGCTTGTAGGGCTATACTTGTCACCAATTGTAGGGCTACATATGTAACCATTTGTAAAGTTACACATGTCACCATTCTAAAGCTCCACATGTCACAAGTCTAAAGTGCCATTTGTCACAAATTTAAAGGGCCACTTATCGAAAATATAAAGTGTCACTTGTCACAAATATAAAGTGCCACTTGTCTTCAATTTTACAATTTAGGAATTTTACTAAGCCAATTTACACATTGACTCCTCAAACTTCCGATTTTTAGCAATTAACTCCAAATCACTAACTTAAATCCATCAATTTCTAATTTAATTCTAATTTATCAAAATCATATCCAAACATCCCCGAATATGTTAATTGATTAATTCAATATGCATATGCTTAATCTTCTAAACCTCTAATGCTCAGCACTTTAGGAGACAGGATATTACATTATTAGATGTGATTGTGCCAATCACATCCTTCAAATTTTGTTTCCATAACTCCATTTACACATAGAGATGTAACCCAGATAGAAGTTGAAGAGTTTTTCCTCATATGACATGTTATCAATATCTAGCATTAGAGAGCTAGACTTTTTAACATAATCTTTTACCGATCCATCTTACATTAGCTTCTTCAAAGCTTCCTTCGTCGTAAGCTAATAAGTTTTCATCAGAATGAATTGATCCTTTAACTCCTTTTTCATCTTTTCCCACGAGTTAATGGGATCTCTACTAGCATTGATTTCGGCAGAGGTGCTCATTTTCCACTAAAGCTTGACATCTCTATCTAAGTACATAGTTGTGACTTTGACCTTTTCAACATCGGGTACCTTAACAACCGCAGAGTATTACTTTATATCCCATAAAAAGTTCTTGAGCTCCTTTGCTTTCTGCATACCCTCAAAAACTTTGTGTTCACACACCTTCATCATGGTGCTCTCGACATGTCCAAAATCCTGTGTTGCAATAACACCCCTTAGGATCGTTATCTTGAACTTAGTCTCCTCTTATAACTTTATAAAATCTACTATTTGATGATGCAACTATTGGATTTGTTCCTCTAACATCTTGAACCAAATATAGTAGGAAGTGGCCTCTTCTTCTCCTTAAGGAATT
Organism: Erythroxylum rufum; assembly: GCA_027478365.1. Lineage (NCBI taxonomy): Eukaryota > Viridiplantae > Streptophyta > Magnoliopsida > Malpighiales > Erythroxylaceae > Erythroxylum > Erythroxylum rufum. The sequence continues at coordinate 22,380,250 of JANIHZ010000009.1, read as the reverse complement.
GACCTAATAAGTGCCTCTATCCTAATGATATGCTCCATCAAATTGATATCTCCCGCTATATCAAAGTATGGCTATAATACCAATTATTACAAAAGGTCTTCCAAACACCAAACTTATATCACAAGTTGCGCCTACTCCTTTGTATGATAATCTTATTTAGATCTGTTTAAGTAAGACTTAGCCTTCTTATGTGATCGTCTACCAACTAACTTATTCTCAATCACCTCATGACCCTCATTGTGTTTAACTCTCACACTCTTGCAAGATTACTGAGAAAGCACTAAATTATCAAAGGCAATAATAAGAACACGAAAGAGATACAACAAATGCTAAACTTTATCACTTTCCTTAAAGTGTACAAAGGAATTCTCCTCAATCTATATGAGGAACAAAGCTCAAATGAGCTATTTATAGGCACCTCTAGCTTGATGGCTAAGCTACAATTTAGAATCCTAGTTGAATTGAGCTAACTAGATCATATTTTTATCCTTTTCAGATTATATCACACTAACCAATAGGACGGCATCCCCATCTAAATAAGACTCTATGATTTAGCTATATCTTAACTAACAATAGAAGAGATTACATCTATCTATGAATGATACATCCATATCTACGAATATCTCCACTATCTTCAGATGATCCTCCTACATGTTTATTTTTTAGAGCTAATATCTATCCTTTGTGATCTTATCTGTCACATCATCAAAGATCTCTCTATGATCTCTATCTATTTATGATAAGTCATCTAAGCCTAAAGCCTTTCATAGCACACTGATCTGGTCTAATGCTTACTTTTGTTAAGTCCATCAGCCATGGTTCATTCATTTGATCATACACTAAGTCCTTAGTCCATCAAGAACTTAGCCTTAGTCAACTCAGTCCTTAAGGATCTGAAATTCTAATAAAACTCGCACTATGTTTGACCTAACTTGCTAAGTCACCTTGAAGCTCTCGCATGCCACCATCGTGCATGTAATCCAGTTACCCTTAACCTAAGGCTCGTTTCCAGCTAGTTGTGAATTGTCTTTATGTGATCAAAGGCTAGTAGTAAACTAGTTACACTTTAGACAGAATAAGTCAAATATAAATCCTAAAATTATTTTTATAGGGATAATTTTAATTGTTTTGTGTTGGTAATAATGAAAATTAATATCATAACTAATTAAAATAAATTGAATTAACAAATCTTTAAATTTAATTCATTAGAATAATGAAACTTATTATGATAAAATTGAAAAGGATATTTATTTATTTAAAATTATAGAGTTAACTGCTATCTTTTATTAATTAGATTTATTACACGACAAGATGTCCTAGATAGTTTTGTCTGATTCCGAGTAATTTCCATATACAGGAGTAGAAGTGAAGTCACGTTTGTACAGGTTGTTTGTTTTTACATTTTAAGTCGTCTGTTTTCACCGAACAAACATCAAAATCTTGGTCATGTTCTAGTTTAGTCAAACACATTCCTATTAACTAACTTCCTTCTACTCTCACTCATGGCAACTGGGGCCTTTTCGTACAGTACAAAAGCCACAACACCAATAACCAAAAGAAACATAAGCTCAAATGCTCAATCATATCATATACACAAACCAACCACTCAAGTAATTAGTAATAAAAATGTACAACTTAGTTGATGTTTCATTAAAACATTTAAGCTTGTATTACAAGGGACATCATCGGTTAAGTTTTGCTCAATAGTATCAAATGTCTGATCATCGGTTAAGTTTTGATCTTTAAATTCTTCTATGCATTAAGTTGTGTTAATAATGTAGATATTATAATCGACAATGATAATGGTATATCTATGTTGCATATTGCTTCTCCTTTATTAGCTCTAATATTACTACCATCACAATAGATAATATCTTGGAACGGCAGCTATGAACTGCTATTATTTAGGAATGGTAGTTATCAGCTATTATTTAGGAAGTCTATGTATATCTTTTCCTTTCCGTTTTGTTTTGTGATTCTTGTATAGCTTGGGTAGTTTAGCTTGATTAGGAATATAATTGATAGTTGTAACTTCTTGTATATATATCTCTCATTTTCAATGGCAAAGAAGATCAGAATTCTCATTCCCAGAAATTCTTAGTTGTTTTCTTTACATGGTATCAGAGCTATGGTTGACAATAAGAAAAGTGAGACTTCTGTATCAGGGAAGCAAACAATTATCCCTTACATATTGAACTCAAATGACAATCCTGGGAACCTGATTACCCAAGTTCAATTGAAAGGTGAGAATTATGAAGAATGGGCCAGAGCTATGTAGACAGCATTATGGGCTAAAAAGAAATATGGTTTTGTTGATGGGTTTGTCAAGCAACCATCAGATGATTCCCTAGAGCTCGAAGATTAGTGGACCATCAACTCTATGCTGCTTTCTTGGGTGTTTAACACAATAGAACCAACGCTTCGCTCCACCATCTCTCATATGGAGAACGTCAAGGATTTATGGGAGGATATTAAACAAAGGTTCTCAATTGGGAATGGCCCTTGAATGCAACAGTTGAGATCAGATTTGGCAAACTGTAGGCAAGATGGTCAATTGATTGTTTCTTATTATGGTAGATTCAAAACTTTGTGGGATGAAATAAACAATTATGATCAAATTCCTGTGTGCGTTTCTATAGGATGTAAGTGCAATCTCAATAGTGAATTGGAAAGAAAGCATGAAGAAGAAAGAGTTCATCAATTTTTGATGGGCTTGGGTGAAGAAGGATACGGAACAGTGTGCTCAAATATTTTAAGCACTGAACCTTTGCCCAATCTGAATTGTGCTTATGCCATGGTGGTTCAACAAGAGCTGGTATGAACTATGACGCGAACTAAAGAAGAAATAGTCAATCCTATTGGTTTCACTGTCCAAGTAGATGGGCAAAATTTAGGGGGAGAAAAAGATAACTCGGCTTGCTCTCATTACAACCAAGAGGGACATGATGCTAAAAGTTGTTTCCAGTTGATAGGCTATCTAGAGTGGTGGAGTAATAGACCACGTGGAGACTCAGCTGGGCGAGGAGGTAGTCAAAAGCATGGCAATGGAAGTGGATGCAATAAACAAGATGCTACTCCTGCCAATGTCACTCAAGTAACTGGACTTGTGACAGATTCAGATCGGAAGGGCCTTAATGGGTTGAACGATGAGCAGTGGGTAACTTTGCTGGGCATTTTAAGCTCTCATCAAACTAGTTGCCATGAGAAGCTAACAGGTAAGCAAAAAATGTTACATTGGATTATTGACACGGGAGCTTCTCATCATATGACAGGAACCTTGTCATTTTTGAGTTAATTATATGATATCATGCCGTGTTCCATTGAGTTACCAAATGGAGATAAGACTATGGCAGTGAAAGAAGGAATTGTTCTGTTTGGAGAAGGCTTGAAATTGTGTCAAGTTCTCTTTATGCCACCCTTGAATTGCAATCTAATCTCTGTATCACAACTACTTAATGATTCAGATTTGGTTATTCAACTTACTAATAAAATATGAGATATACAAGACCTAAATTCGTGGAGGTTGATTGGAGCGGGTGAGCAGCATGAGGGGCTGTACCACCTTAGAGGAGTGATGCCAGTGCATGCTTGCAAGGTGGCTATTGTAGGATCATTTGAGTTGTGGCATAAGAGGATGGGACATGCTTCTCATAAGGTGGTAGAGTTAATTCCAGAAGTTGGTAGTATAGTTAAAAAGATCAATAAAACTTGTGATGTTTGTTGTCGAACCAAACAATAAAAAAAATCTTCTTTTCTAGTGACAATAAAGTTGAAATTTGTTTTGATTTGGTACATTGTGACTTGTGGGGACCTTATAAAGTTTCAGCTTCATGTGGTACAATTTATTTCTTGACAATTGTTAATGATTACTCTCGTGCTGTATGGATATATTTTTTGAATAGAAAATATGAAGTAGCTAGTGTTTTGAAGAAATTTGTCGTGATGGTTAAATGCCAATTTGAAAAGAATGTGAAAATTGTTAGAAGTGATAATGGAAGTGAATTTTTTTGTTTGAAAAGGTATTTTGATGACCTAGGAATATTACATTAGACCTCTTATGTAGGCACGCCTCAGTAAAATGGTCGAGTGGAAAGAAAACATCACCACATTCTTAATATGGCGAGAGCCTTGCTTTTCCAGGACAATTTACCCATATAATTTTAGGGAGAATGCATTCTTGCTACTGGATATACTCCATCTATGTTGTTGAATGGTAAAACCTACGTGAGATGATTTTTGGTGTAGCACCTTCTTATAAACACGTTCGGGTTTTTGATTGTTTGTGCTATGCATATGATCTAAATTGAGAAAAGGATAAATTTGCTAGTAGGAGTCGCAGGTGTATTTTTGTTGGATATCATTTTGGAAAGAAGGGTTGGAGAGTGTATGATTTGGATGCTAGAGAGTGTATGATTTGGATACCCATAAATACTTTGTATCACGAGATGTGGTGTTTGTTGAAATAGATTTTCCTTATGCAAATGAGCAAACCGTAAGAAATGAGATCATTGAAAACACAAATATGGAGTTGGATGAAGTTGAGAATGAATTAGAAGAGGAACATGATGAAAATGTAGGGAGTGTTATTGAGATGAATCAAGAAAGAGAGGAAGTGGAAAGAAGTGTGGTGGTGGAGGAGCAACTTGGTAACGGACAACGGGTCAGGCAACCTTTTGTATGTTTAAAGGATTATGTGACAAATGCCATCAGCACCAGCCCCCCATCATACTCCTCTCAACAATCTGCTTCCCCTGGTACACCTTACTCTCTATGTGAGTTATGATAATTTTTCTGCACAACATCGGTGTTTCTTGGCAGCCATTACCAAAGGACACGAACCATATTCTTATGTTGAAGCAGCTAAAGATGGACGGTGGCGTGAAGCTATGCAAAAAGAAATATACATTTTGGAGGAAAATGGTACATGGACAGTTGAAACTTTGCCACCTAGGAAGAAAGTGATTAGAAGCAAGTGGGTGTATAAAATTAATACAATTCTGATGGAAGTATTGAACAGTACAAGGCGCGGTTGGTGATATTGGGAAATAATCAAGTTGAAGGAGTTGATTTCCAAGAGACTTTTGCTCTTACAGTAAAAATGGGTATTGTCCGCACTTTTCTTGCCTTTGCAGTGACAAAGAATTGGGAACTTTATCAAATGGATGTTCAAAATGCCTTCTTGCACGGTGATTTGGAGGAAGAGATTTACATGAAAATGCCGCCTAGCTTTGCATCTGAGTCCGTAGGAATGGTATATAAACCCCGTAAATCTTTATATAGTTTACAACAAGCACCTAGATGCTGGTTTGCAAAATTGGCTACATCACTTAAAGCTTATGGTTTTCATAAATCACATTTAGATTACTCTTTGTTTACCTTTCAAGATGGAATTGTTCGGTTAAATGTTCTTATTTATGTTGATGATCTTATTGTCTCTAGTAATGACGTTTCTGCTGTACAACAGCTCAAGAATTGTTTAAGTAGTTGTTTTCATATGAAAGATTTGGGGAAATTGAAATTCTTCTTAAGGATTGAAGTGGCCAGAAACTCATATGGCTTTTTTTTTATCAACGCATGTATGCATTGGATATTATTTCAGAGATGGGTTTATTGGGATCCAAGCCTGTTAAAACTACACTAGAGTAAAATCATAAACTTGCTCTTTCTGAGAGTGTTGATGTGAATGATCCTACACGGTATCGACGGCTGGTGGGACGACTTATTTATCTCACCATAACTCGGCCTGAGTTGTCTTGTTGTGTGCACATTCTCGCTCAGTTCATGCAGTAGCCCAAGAAAGCACACTGGGAGGTAGCTGCCAGAGTGGTCCGTTATTTCAAAGGAAATCCAGGTCTGGGTATTCTCTTGCGTGCCAATAGTGATCTCACTTTTTCTGCATATTGTGATTCTGACTGGGCTACCTGTCCATTGATGAGACACTCGTTTAGTGGTTATTTTTGTTCTTTTAGGCAATTCCCCCATTTCCTGGAAGACTAAAAAGTAACAAACAGTGTCTCGCTCTTTCACTGAAGCTGAATACTGGTCTATGAACACATTAGCGTGTGAACTTAAATGGTTGAAAGGTTTGTTAGCTGCTCTTGGTGTGGAGCATTCTAAACCGATGAACTTGTATTGTGATAGTCAAGCAATATTACATATCGCTACTAATCCTGTGTATGATGAACGCAACAAATACATTGAAGTGGATTGCCATTTCATCTGGAATAAGATATTAAGTGGTAACATCTGTACAGCATATGTCAGTAGTTCACTGCAACTTGTCGATATCTTCACGAAGGCGTTGGGTACATATCAGTTTGGTTTTCTTCTTCGCAAGTTGGTCATGCACGATCTCCATGCTCCAACTTGAGGGGGGGGGGGGTTCTTAGAACGACAGCTATCAACTGCTATTATTTAGGGATGGTACCTATCAGCTATTATTTAGGAAGTCTATGTATATCTTTTCCTTTCCGTTTTGTTTTGTGATTCTTGTACAACTTAGGTAGTTTAGCTTGATTAGGAATATAATTGATAGTTGTAACTTCTTGTATATATATCTCTCGTTTTCAATGGCAACGAAGATCAGAATTCTCATTCCCAGAAATTCTTAGTTGTTTTCTTTACATAATATTTAATGTGTACCCTTAATAAAAAAGAACTTAATGATTGTCTCTAAGATTTTTAATAAAAGAACACTTCAATTGAATTTTCTCTCAACTACTTTGCTGTAAAGGATTTGAATATGAGGATGCCTGACTAAAAGCTGGAGTAGACACAACTTGGGTGAAAGGTCATCCTCAACCCTCCTGTCAAATCATCTAATCTTAGTCTTTCCACCTCAATGTCTTTATTATCTCAAATGTCACGTCAATATCTTGGTCACCCCTCCCCTTCAATTCTAAAGAAAATTATGGCTAGTAATGACATTTCATTTTTAATTGCTTGGCGAATCTTATCTTAGTAGTAAAAGTCATAAACCATCCTTTACTATGTGCTTTATCTTTATGATAAACTAATTCATGTTATATATTAAGATATCATGGAAAATTTTAATACTATGTCATTTTTCTTAATTATTTCATAACATGCATTTGGTTTATCTTTAAAAGTTAAAATTTGTATATATGAAAGGTGTTTAAGAAAAAATTCAAAATCTCAAACCTAAAGCAAGATAATTTATGCAGATGGTGGAGGTGAGTATGAAGTAATTTCACATTTTTAACCCAACATATCATTTAACATATGATTTCTTCAACATGAATGCTCGAGCATATTGGTTTTGTTCAATGTAAACATCTCAATATTATGGAGACTGGTCTTACACTCCTATATAGTGCTTCTATATCTCTTCCTACATAATGCTTTCATGCCTCTTCATTTTTGGTTCCATGTATTCTAAAATGCCTATATGTCATTAATAAAATGCTCACACTTGTCTTTATTCATGATACTTGCTACTTTAAGCTCTTTGGAAATAATCCTAAATATACCTCATTTAAAGTTTTGGGTTGTCTTGACTATCCTTTACTTCAACCTTATAACACTCACAAACTTGAACCTTGATGTTGATCGTGTGAGAATCTCAATTTTTCTTTACTGTATCACTCTATTTGTTTTCATACCTTATCAATCAAAATTTTCTTTCTTGATATGTTATCCTTTTTTAAAGAAATATTTTCATACAAAGCTTAGTCCTTTTCATATCTAAGTATCTCTAATACAACTTTTCTAAATGCCTTTTTGAGTTTACAGGTAGGCAAATAGATCAATTTGAAACTTAACATTTTCACTATAATTTTATCTAGACCTAAATATTTTCAAACATTTGGAATGAATGCTGACATTTTAAAATGCTTAATTAAACCATAATTTAACAACCCCATCAAGATTCTATAAAATAATTTAAAAATATTTAACTAAACCCTAATTTAACAACCCCAACAAGATTTTATAAAATAATCCAACCTTAATTTTTTTAAAATATTTTGTATTAACTCGTTTACCAGCTGTGCATCTTATTTAGTAAGCCTCACTTACCTCTACTCAAATGATAACATTTGAAAGATGGATCAATTATTTATCCTCTAAAGTTGAAAAGAATAGGAAAACAAATAGTTTCTAGAGGTGGAGGCTTCCCTTTGGCAATTATCATTTGATCGCGACTCTGTCGTTCGATCCTAAAATCGATCCTTAGAAACCGGTCAAAAATATTTAATTCCAAAGATTGCAGTATAATATGCAACCTCGGGTTGTCTCACTTAATCGGAACCGACGAAAGAGGTTTAAGCTAGCCTAAAGTCGAAAATGCAATTATAGCTGATAAAAAAGGGGGGTTTTGCTTGTTGCTATAAATTGAATATAATGACTAAATCAAAGAAAATTGTATAAAAAGTATATTTTTGGATTTTGGGAATTTTAAAGCAAATAAAATTCAAACGATGAGCAAATTGGATAAAGTCCTCTTGAAAATGTGCTCAGGCTATCACGGTTTAAATCAAAGTTTTGGAGATAAAATCCACTAAGTTTTCGAAAGATCAACCCTAAAGGACTCTTTAGGTCCAAAGATTCAATTAATGAACTC
>JANIHZ010000009.1:22359217-22371569 GCA_027478365.1 Erythroxylum rufum | reverse complement strand
TAACTTCTGATTTTATTGTAGCACTATTTCGAAAAGTTCGAGAGATCTATTCAACCCCCCCTTCTAGATCTTTACAACAATGATGTCTACAACAACTCTTGCATCTTGTCTTACAATTTAAAGTACAAAATTGAGTTAAGTAAAAAAATTATTACTTAGTATTACATTAAAAATAAAATGTAATATTTATTTTTTATATACATAATTACTTTGTGCCTCTTCAGACGTCTAGCCTTCACCTTCCTTGTAGTGTGTTAGCTTATACAGTGTGACCCTATCACACTCTTGCCCTTGGAGTTGAGTTTGGCTCTATTATATGAATTTAAAAAAATTAGAAGATAATATAATTTATTGTATTAAGAAATTGAAAGAAATTGAATAATAAATTGAAAACGTTACACTTACAAATTATTGTCAGACGACAACAAATGATTTGGAGCCGGTGTTATAAGGAGTCTTCATTTTTACTCTGTTCACCTTGGCTTTCTCACACTTTTCCTAAATTAAGAGAAGTAGTCATGAAATGTATAAGCAAGGAAATATGAAGAGAAATAAAATAAACCTGAACCTTCATAGTGGCCTAATGATCACACATTTCAGTCCAATTTTTTGGACTCACCCATTCCAAAACATGTCTCCTTGCCTCTTCATCGGAAGGGAAAGATTGGTAATATTTATAAAGTTTATATCGATGATCCTTCGCCCTTTGTTTCAACAGTGTACTAACACAGGTTGAAACCTCAGGCTTATCGATATCAACAATATTGAGCTTCATCTATAAAAGAACACTTATAAGTTAAGTTACTGTTTTTGGTAAGTAAAATTGCAATAAATTTAATCAAATGAATTAAAATATTACTGAAACTTTGTCCAAAGCATTTTGGAGCAAGTTGTCTTCCTTTAACTGCCTGGCATGCTGAAGGCAAGGCAGTTCATTCCTCATAACGACGCCCAACTCATTGGACAATTTTAGAGATTGGGTCTTATCCAAAGGGTGACGTTGCGTGGGGTCAATGGTCACAGACAACTTACTGTTCTGCAACATTTATTCGTTGCAACTCAGCTCCTTTTTGTGATACCTCTACCTCATTTTCTAATGACACTATTGGAACCTGAAAACACAAAATAATAATAAGAGAAACACACTAAACATGTAATGAGTAATTTCAACATTAGTGTCAACATGTTTGGTTAACAATAACATACTTGAAGATCCCTCAGCACTAACTAACGATGTTGGTAAAGGTTGTTGCTGACTATCTTCATTCGAGGATGCAATTGTTGGTTGTTAAACTAAGGGGTCAGATTGAGTTGGTTATTGTGGGGGAGGAACTTCTTCGGTCGTTGCCACCCTCTTTCCCTTGTTTTTACCAGGTGTCATTATAATGAACAACTAAAACGAAATATGAAGATAACACTTAAGCTTAACTTAAACATCAATATTCCACATGAATATAAGGAGATTAGTAGTCAAATACTAAACATTCGGCATAAACATAAGTGAAACATTAAAAATATGCATCTAGTCATCGTAAATTAACATAAGTTAAACATTAACAACATGAGGCAATTATGAACATAACAATTCAAACAATATAAACAATTTATTTACATTCAATCATCATGATCAAAATTTTGAAAATTATCATTATTAAATACATTATCATTGGATTCTTCATCACTAATGTATTCGAGCAAAGTATCGTCATTGTCATTTAAGTCATCTTGAGTTTAGTCTTCATCTGTTTGTAAGATAAGATGGGCTTGGACTTCATCTAGTTAAACTATGTTGGGATCGACATCTCTCCTATAGAATGATGATATATCTGCATCTTCTACTGGAATACCTTTGTTATTAAACTCCAATCCAACTTTTTGATACACTTCATCTGCATCCTCATCCAATTGACCAATATCCCTTTCGCAAAAATCAAAGACATTCCTTTGTTGAAACTTTTGAACAACCTTCTAATTGCTATCCAATATAGCATCGTTGACGTAAAAAACTTGTTTGACTTGACTTACAAGGACAAAAGGATCATTATCATACCATGTCTTACTAACAATTATTTTAGGCATTCTTGTTTCATTCATAGTCTCTATATAATTATGGCAATCGTCTAACATCTTGTCAATCCCATCATCACCATCATCATTCACATCACAATCATCTACATCATTATTGTAACTCTCATCATAAGATATACCGCCCACTTCCACTACAACTTGCTTCCTTATGTTCACGATGATAAAGCCATGGAGTATAGAATTTATCTATGCCTTGGATCAGCAGGTGATTATATACCACATATTGACTTTGAAAGATGACATTTAAGCAATCTATGCATGGACAACGAACACTACATTAATCACCAATTTGATCTTTTACAAATTACATGAAACTCTTAATTCCTTCTACGTATTCAGTTGACCATTTCCGATGAGACATCCAACTTTTATCCATTTAGCTCTACAATAAAATAAGATAACTGAGTTATTACATGTATTTTCATTCAATATTACGTTTAAAGAACCTATGTAAATAAGGTACGTGGCATTATTTATACCTGTGAATCGGGAAACGGAGTTCTTGTTGTCGCTCCTAGGCTCGTAGAATTTTTCACCGATAAGCCTCATTAGAGTTGAATCACTGATTTCCAGCCTATGTACCATCCTGTGTCTATACTACATTGATTTGTTTCTTATATTAATTTGTCTGTTTAACTTCTTTTATTATATAATGTCAGTTCATACGCACCAATTACGTAAATGGTATACAACAAAATGAAATGACAACTGACATATAAAATAATTAATTAACAAACTAATTACTAAGATGATTACTACTAATGTAGGGCCCCGTTTCTGAATCCCAACTATTTGAAATCGTAGGACGTGAGCGGTCTTCCTTGTAAGGTTAAGCCAAAATACCCTCATTAGGCCTCATTGGGTCCTCATCAATCTTATTACATCTCTAGCCACAAAGGCGAGCCCACACAACGGGACCACAAAATCACAATCAACTCTTCACACCTGTATCTCTTAGTCTCTAGGTTAATTTGGAGCAAGAACCAACTAAAACGGAGTTCTATAGCTCAAGATATGCTTCATAAACCAAAGTATAATCATGCCCCAACCTACTCTTCCAACCGACCCCTCACTTCCTTCCAAATAATCTTTATGAATTTAACACCAATGGTTATAAATTATATACGTGGATATAGAAAAACGTGTTAGGAATCTAACGCTTAAAGAATCACCTCAATCGGAGGTCGGACGAAGGAGTTATGGCCAAACGACTCCCACATGTTCATATCCTTTTTCCTATTGAACATACTTTTGAGAAAACGTCATAACTCTCACTATAGGTGTCTGATTGACTTTGTTTTTAGACCGTTGGAAAGAAGACATCTAAGGATACAACTTTCATGAAGACCAAAAATTGAAATTATGTCATTTGGAGGGTCAAAAACACAGTCCGTATAAAATAACACGGGCAGGCCGTGTAACCTTCGGGTGGAAATGGGGCTCTACACTGGATTCACACGGGCTATGTGAATTCACACAGTCAGGCCCTGTAACCTTCGGGTGAAAATGGCACTTCCGTACCCGAAAAACATGGCCTGTGTGATTTCACACGGTCTGGCCGTGTAACCTCCAGGTGACATTTCCTGCACGACATTCCTCACTCAAACGGTCATAACTCTCAACTCCAACATCGAAAAATCGTAAACTTAGTATCGTTGGAAAGCTAAAAGGACAAGCTACAACTTCTATGAAGACAACTTGGCTAAATTCACCCTAGATTAGTGCTTAATTTCCCTCAAAGTCAGAACACAAAATCCTACCCCAATGAAAACTTAGAATTTGCAATGCAACAACATGAAATGCCATAAACCACCATAATACATAAATATTTCATTCATATCAAATGAAGAGTTTTACAACGCTTTAGTGGGCATTTCGAGCCACTTTACAACTTCATCCAAAATGCAAACTTTGCCAAAAATAATGGTTCCTCAAAATGCAACTAAAGCATTGTTTTACAAAAATCTAACTTCAAAAGAACAAAACATGCCCAAATGGAGTGATGCCTTTACGACTGACTCGATCACTCAGAACGTTGCTCATCGCCTGCGGATGGGAAGGAAGAGTGGTGAGCTTAACACTCGTTGGTAACAGTTTTATAACGAGAAACAAGCAAAAACGCTTGAATTATTCATTTCCATAACAAAATTCACATTAAAAACCATGCAACTTATATTTTTCAATTTCACAACTTATCAAGTAAATCATAACATCAAACATAACGAATAAATCAAGTTTATCACAAATACACATAAGCACAACGGAATGATTTGGGTGGGTCCAAACAGAACGTACTACACATTTCCGCATAACGGTCTTGTGTAGCCGTGAACTTAGGGGAGTCCATGAAGGAGCTCCATGCCACTAGCAGGCAGGCGGGAGAAGCCTATTGACAAGTGCACTTGACATACTTAAGGGACCACCACAAACCCACATAACATGTAATTCATGGTTTGAACAAAAACTATTTCCCCAAAAGGAACATTTCTAACACTTATTTGTGATACACATGACACATTTCATATGCTTTCCTATCATCATCTCACAATTCACTACTCACATTCATGTATCAATATAAACCATTAACATTGCACAAGTCACCAACCATATTCATCTATCAAGAACAACCTAACAACATTGCTCAATTCATTCAAAAGCCACAATTTCAACAATTTTGAAGCACTTAAAAGTCATTCCCAAAATTTACAAACAACAACATATGGGAACATTCTCAAGCATCTAGAGAACAATAAATACACATTTATATAGTGGTTGGAAAGATCATTAAATTCCATTTATTTTGAAAAAACATTTATGGCTCATTAACTCAATCATAAAAATGAAACCCACCTTAGTTCCTTTGCTTGAAAAGTTGCTCAAATATGCCTCCCCTCTTGCTCTTCTTCCCTCTCTTGATTTTCTTCAACAATCATAGAAATCCCAAATCAATAGATATTCAAATTGACAAACCCAAAGAACCAATGCATGAAATTGATTCTAGAAAACTCATACCCATGAATTTCCTAAGATTTTTAAACCAAAACCCCTTCCAAAAACCAAAAGATTAACCATACACTTACCTCAAACCTTCACCAATCAATTTGTTGCTTGGCTCAAATGAAAGCTCTAAACCTCCTCTTGCTCTTTTCTTATTGGAAAAACTTCAAAATCACCCCTTAAGACCATGAAAATTCAAAACATAACCAACCTTCTTTCTCTCCTTCCTGTCCCTCTCCACGACACTCTCTCTCCCTCTTCTCCTTCTAATTTCGTTTCTTCTTCTTCTAACCTAATCCAAGTCTTATTCTTTCATTTAATGAAGCTACAATGACCAAAAAGCCCTTCCCTTAATGCCTTAAATCTTTCCAAATTAAGTGATCTTCCAACTATGCCCCTTATACACTTACCATTCTAACACTTAAATTCAATTCACCTACTTCATATCATCTTACTCACATTAATAAGAAAAGACATTCCAACATAATTTAATCTAGCGATACCCCAAAATTAAATCTAATCATGCTTAATAATAAAAGAAAAAATTTTGGGGGGCTAACATTTCTTCCCCTCTTAAAAGAATTTCATCCTCAAAATTCTTACCTGAATCATCGAAGAGGTGTGGATACTTCTCTTTCATGGCTTCTAAGGGCTCCCATGTAGCCTCTTCCACATAATGGTTTCTCCACAGAACTTTGACTAACTGAATTGTCTAGTTCCTGAAAACCTTCTTCTTGGTGTCCAAGATCTCCACTGGAGTCTCCTCATACGTCAGATCATCTCTCAACTGAACCTCAGAGGTCTGAATAATATGAGAAGGATCCGATCTATATCTCCTCAACATGGAAACATGAAAGACATCATGTATTTGTGATAATTCCGGTAGCAACGCCAACCTGTAGGCTAATGGGCCAATCCTCTCAAGAATCTCATAAGGTCCCACATACCTCGGACTCAACTTACCCTTCTTACCAAACCTCATGACTCCTTTCCAAGGAGATGTCTTAAGGAAAACCTTTTCACCCACTTCATACTCCATTTCCTTCCGATGTGCATCAGTGTAGCTTTTCATTCTATCTTGTGCTGCTTTCAACCGTTGCTTAACCAAATTAACCTTGTCAACTGTCATCTGAAGTAATTCTGGCCCTATCAGTTTCCTCTCTCCTTCTTCATCCCAACATATCGGAGTTCTACATCTCCTTCCATACAATGCTTCATAAGGGGCCATCTGAATGCTCGAGTGGTATAAATTATTATAAGAAAATTCGATCAATGGAAAGTGTTCATTCCAAGCACCCCTGAAATCCATAACACATGCCCTGAGCATTCCCTCTAGTGTTCGAATGGTCCTCTCAGATTGACCATCTGTTTGAGGATGAAAAGTAGTGCTAAAGTTCAATTTGGTTCTTAGAGCCTCTTGTAAACTTCCCCATAATCTTGAAGTAAATCGAAGATCTCTATCAGAAACTATAGAATCCGAAATTCCATGCAGTCTCACTATCTCATCAATATACTTCTTTTCTAGCACCTGCAGAGAATCAGTCTGTTTGATTGCCAGAAAATGGGCTGACTTCGTTAGTCGATCTACAATAACCCATATAGCGTCATGCTTCCTACTGGTCTTAGGCAAACCCATCAGAAAATCCATAGTCACCCGTTGCCACTTCTACTCAGAAATGGACAATGGCCTTAACATGCTTGAAGGTGCCTGGTGTTCAGCCTTGACTTGCTGACACACTAGACACTTACTCACATATTCAGCTACATCTTTCTTCATGCCTTTCCACCAGAAATGTTCCTTCAGATCTCTATATATCCTGGTGCTACCCGGATGCATGGCATAAGACGCATTGTGTGCCTTATCCAATATTTCATCCTTTACTTCCTTGACATTCAGAATGCAAAGTCTGTTTCCAAAAACCATAAGTCCATCATCCCTCACTACCACTTCAGATCTCTTACCATTCTGAATTTCTTCTCGGAGTTTACTCAATTCTACATCCTGTGCTTGTATCTCCTTAACTTTCTCCCAGAGTATCGGTCTCACCCTAAAAGTAACAATAATACAATCGGGTTCCTCCTGCTTCAAATTTATTCTAAGCTTTGCCATTTCTTCCAATAATGACAGATACCCTGTTTGAACATGAGCTATAGAAGATTTCCTACTCAAGGCATCTGCTACCACATTCGCCTTCCCTGGATGGTACTCAATTAATAGGTCATAATCTTTAAGCAACTTTAACCACATTCTCTGTCTCAAATTTAGTTCCTTTTGGCTCAACAAATACTTGAGACTTTTATGATCTGCAAAAATCTTCGTCTGTACCCCATATAAATAATGTCTCCAAATCTTCAAGGCAAAAATTACTGCTGCCAATTCCAGATCATGGGTCGGGTAATTCAGTTCATAAAGCTTTAGTTGCTGCAAGGAATAAGCTATTACCTTGTCTCCTTGCATTAACACACAACCCAAACCCTTCCTTGAAGCATCACTATAAAATGTATAACCCTCATCTCTAGTAGGCAAAATCAAAACTGGGGCACTTGTCAGTCTATGCTTAAGCTCTTCAAGACTCTTTTGACATTCGCCACTCCAATTAAACTTCTGATTCTTCCTCAAAAGCTTGGTCATTGGAGCAGCTATCATCGAAAATCCTTCCACAAACCTCCTATAATACCCCGCCAAATCCAGAAAACTTCTCACTTCTGCCACTTTCTTCGGTGCATGGCAATTCACCACTGCTTCAATTTTCTTTGGGTCCACATGTACCCCGTCTTTTGATATCACATGCCCAAGGAAAATCACTTCGTGGAGCCAGAATTCACATTTGCTGAATTTGGCATAAAGTTCCTTCTTCCTTATTATTTGCAATATCATCCTGAGATGCTCCTCATGTTCTTCTTCGCTCTTGGAATAGACCAAAATGTCATCGATAAACACTATGAAAAACTGATCCAGAAACTCCTTGAAGACCCTATTCATAAGATCCATAAATGCAACCGGAGCATTGTTTAGTCCGAACGGCATGACTAGGAACTCGAAATGTCCATAACGAGTCCTAAAAGTTGTCTTGATTACATCAGACTCCTTGATTCTGAGCTGATGATAGCCTGACCTGAGATCAATCTTGTAAAAGACCCTTGCTCCCTGCAACTGATCAAACAAATCATCAATTCAAGGCAGAGGGTACTTGTTCTTAACAGTCACCTTGTTAAGTCTGCGGTAATTAATGCACATGCACCATGTCCCATCCTTCTTCTTAACAAACAGAATCGGTGCTCCCCATGGCTACGAACTCGGCCGAATATACCCATTCTCTAACAGTTCTTCAAACTGTTCCTTGAGCTTTTTCAGTTCAGCTGGAGCCATTCTATACGGTGGTATAGAAATGGGCGCGGTTTCGGGAATCAAGTCAATGGCAAACTTGATTTCTCTCACCGACGGCAAACCAGGTAAGTTCTCTAGAAACACGTCTGGAAACTCCCTCACAATCGGAAAATCCTCTAACTTCCCTTCATTTACATCCATGTCCATGACGTGTGCCAAGAAGGCTTCACACCCTTTTCTCATCATCCGTTCGGCGAGCAAAGCCGAAACAACCCTGGGTGATGGGGTTCTCCTATCTCCTCTGAAAATCACCTTCTCACTATTGCCAAAATTAAACTCTACCTCCTTACGGCTACAGTCTAACTTTGCGCAATATTTTTCCATGGCATCCATACCCAGTATAACATCTAGACCCTTCGGCTCTTGAAGCAAAAGGTCTACCACTAGTCTAGCACCCTCAATACTCAATTCACAGTCTCTATATACTTGGCTTATTATCACCCTCCTCTCTAACGGAGTGCTAAAAATCAAAGGACTAACCAAAGGCACCAAATTCACATCATGTAAAACCATGCTTGCAGAAACAAATGAATGTGTCGAACTAGAATCAATCAAGATATATACTTCAGAATTAAATAACTGAGCCATACTCGTGACAACTTTGGGCGCGGCTGCAGCTTCCTCCCTGGTCATGGAAAATACCCTTGCCTGAGCCTGACCCTGACCCCTTAGCCTTCCCGAAGGAACAATCTTCCTTACAGCTTCAGAACTGCCCACCTCAGTGGCTAGCCTGGTCCCCACTGTTTCTGCTCTCCTTGGGGCTTGCGACTGCGACCCCTCTTGCCTTGTCAACTGGGGACAGTCCATGATCATATGCCCCTTCTGCCCACATCGGAAACACGCTCTAAGTAACTTGAAGCACTCTCCCCTGTGAAGCTTCCCACAATGCTCGCATTGGGGGTTCATGTTCTTGCTCCTCCCCGCCAAGCTATTTCCTCCCACCGTTGAGACTTGCACTGAAACTGCTCTTGCTTGCTTGCTCTTAGCAGGGCCACTACTCCCCACTTCACTCTGTGCATGAAAACTCTTCATACCCCTCTCAGCCATTGGAGCACTCATCCCCTTCTTTGAAAACTGCTCACGGTTCTTCCTCTTTTTGTTCACTTCAGACTTTATATTTTCCAGTTTCTCAGCCTGGAGTGCGGCATCTACTAGCTGCTAATAGTCACAGAAGTTGTGGATCAACACCTTCTCTTTGATCCCTAGATGAAGACCGCCCTCAAATTTGCGACACTTGTCCTCTTCATTCGCCACAATGTTGGC
Source organism: Erythroxylum rufum (assembly GCA_027478365.1). Taxonomy (NCBI): domain Eukaryota; kingdom Viridiplantae; phylum Streptophyta; class Magnoliopsida; order Malpighiales; family Erythroxylaceae; genus Erythroxylum; species Erythroxylum rufum. The sequence continues at coordinate 22,361,833 of JANIHZ010000009.1, read as the reverse complement.
TGCATATTGGGAAAGCTGAGTGAACTTCAACTCATACTCACTCACACTCATATCCTTCTGTGTGAGATTTAAAAATTCTCTAGCCTTCTCTTGGATATAGATCCTTGAGAAGTATTCCTCCTGAAAGCTTCCAAAAATTCCCTCCATGTCAACACCGGCGGAATGTCCTAACTGTGGGGCACTGACTCCCACCAATGAAGTGCATCCCCTTGCAGTAAGTTGACTGCATAATCCAACTTCTTTTCATCAGAGCACTTCATCTGTTTTAGGACTCTCTCGGTCCTCTTCAGCTATGCTTCTGCCTCTTCAGGATTAATGGTTCCATTAAAATCAACAGCTTTATACTTGCGGAGCTTATCATACTGCCCACTCCTCTCCACTGGAGCTGGCACCGGCACTTGTGACCCTTGGCCCATGGCATAAGTGAAGGCCTGGGCGAAGGCTTGAAAGAACTGCGAGTCCATAGGGTTTAATTGAGGCATAGGAGGAGGAAGCGGTGGCATTTCGTGTTGCACACTAGGTGCCTCAAAGTCGGGAACAGAATGTGTCCCTGCATCCTGTGGGACATAGGATTCATTTGTGCTCCCTTGGCGAGAGCAAGGTTGAGTCAAAGCTCCGCGAGTTCCTCTTCGAGGCGGCATAATCACTCCATCAATTTTAAAACATTTAGAAATCTTTAGTTGACGAAAAACAATTTCAAATCATGTAAAACAATTCAAAACTATGCAAGTGGTTCATTTAAAACAATGCATGCGATTCATTTAAAACAATGCATATGGTTCATTTAAAACAATGCATGTCCACTTCATACTTGAAAACTACCCACTAAGATACCTAGGATAACTCTAAACCTAGTTGCTCTGATACCACAACTATTGGATCCCGTTTCCAAAGCCCAACTATTCAAAATTGTAGAGCGTGAACGGTCTTTCTTGTCGGGTTAAGCCATTGTACCCTAATTAGCCATAATCAGGTTCTTATCATTCTTATTTCATCTCTAGTCACAAAGGTGAACCCACACAACAAAACAAAAAAATAAAAATTGACTCTTCACACTTGTAGCTCTTAGTATCTAGGTTATGTTGGAGCAAGAACCAACTAAATCGGAGTTCTATAGCTTAAGATAGGCTTCATAAACCAAAGTGTAAACATGCCCCAATATGCTCTCCCAACTAACCCTTCACTTCCTTCCAATCAATCTTTTTGAATTCGAAATCAATGGATATAAAATTTTATGTGAAGGTAGAACAATGTGTTACAAATCTAACGCCTCAAGAATTACCTCAATCGGAGGTCGGATGAAGGAGTTATGACTAAACGAATTCAACATGTTCATGTTCTTACTCACCTTGAACATGTCTTATAGAAAATGCTATAACTCTCACTACAGTTTTTGGATTGAATTTGTTTTTAGACGGTTTGAAAGTAGACATCTATGGATACAACTTTTTTGAAGACCAAAAATTGAAAATCGGCTGTTTGGAGGGTCAAAAACATGGACCGTGTGGAATCACACGGGCTGGCCGTGTAACTTACGGGTGGAAATGGGCTCTGCACTGGATTCACACGGACTGTGTGAATTTTACATGGTCCGTGTGATTTTTACACGGACCGTGTGAATTCACACGGTTAGGCTGTGTAACCTATGGGTGAAAATGGCACTTCCGCACCCGAAAAACATGGCCCGTGTGAATTCACACGGTCTGGCCGTGTAACCTTCGGGTGACATTTCCTGCACGACATCCCCCACTCAAACAGTCATAACTCTCAGCTCCGACATCGAAAAATCTCAAACTTGGTATCGTTGGAAAGATACAAGGACAAGATACAACTTCTATGAAGACAACTTAGTCAAATTCACCCTATATTTATGGAGAATTTCCCTCAAAGTTAGGACATAATTTCCTACCCATATTAAAACTAAAGATTTGCAATGTAACAACATGAATTGCCAAAATCAACCATAATCCATAAGTATGTCATTCACATCAAAATAAGAGTTTTACAACGCTTTAGGGGGCATTTTGAGCCACCTTACAACATAATCCAAAAATACGAATGTTTCAAGAAATACAAATTCTCAAAATGCGACTAAAGCATTGTTTACAAAAATCTAACTTCAAAGAACAAAAATGTGCAAATTGGAGTGAAACCTTGACGATTGACTCGATCACTCGAAATGTTGCTCATCGCCTGCGGAGGGGAAGGAATGGGGGTGAGCGTAATGTTCGTAGGTAACAGTTTTATAACGAGAAACAAGCAAAAACCCTTGAATTATTCATTTCCATAACAAAATTCATATTGAAAACCATGCAACTTATATTTTCCAATTTCACAACTTATCAAGTAACTCATAACATCAAACATAACGAATAAATCAAATTTATCACAAATATACCTAAGCACATCGGAATAGTTTGGGTGGATCCAAAAACGGAACGTACTATACATTTCCGCATAGCGGTCTTGTGTAGCCGTGAACTTAGGGGAGTCCATGAAGGAGCTCCATGTCACTAGCGGGCAGGCGGGAAAAGCCTATTGACAAGTGCACTGGACTTACTTAGGGGACCACCACAAACCCACATAATCATGCAATTCATGGCTTGAAAAAAAACT
>JANIHZ010000009.1:21942739-21954207 GCA_027478365.1 Erythroxylum rufum | reverse complement strand
TGGCTTGAATCACCTTCTTCTTCTTGTTACAAAGCTTGAAAAAGCTTGAGAGAAGCATCCATGGGGGTGAGTGTCGTGAATGAGAGAGAAGAAGAAGACAAAGCTTTTGTCTTTAGTGCATGTAGCTTCTTATATAAGCCTCCTTTCCACTTAATTACAAAAATGCCACTCTTGCACTGGTTTTTTAAATATCTGTCCGAACACTTTCCTGTGACCACTAAAAAATGTTATACATCATTAATTTGATGTCACTAAAATTATTATTCATTGTTATGTGATTTTTAATGACATCAGTCTTAAATACCGATTCATTTCAGTATACCGGGTAAACTAGATACCGGGTATTACAGAAGTCCACAACCTTTCCCAAATCAAGATCAACAATGTCCCACTTATGGCAAGGAAAGTTAGTTTTACTTATGGAAGCTAGGTTCAAAATGTTCCCTAATGTATCTTTTATTATCAAGATCTCACATTCCCACACCCAAGATATGATGGCTATCTTTCCATAAATTTCTTCTTTTTGCATGTATATGTAAAAACATCCACACACTTGCAAAAAATATATTCTTTAATTTTTTTATTTTATCTAATTTTATAAATTAATTAGATAAATATTGTAGTTTATAAGTACTTATATTATGTTTTCCTTTTCTTGAGAAAGAATTTTTTTGGGATCCAAAATTTGATGCTGTAATTTACAACGTATGAGAGAGGCGAGCTGGTGCATATTATATAGACTTTCTTTGTTAGATACACAAAAATAATGTACGAACTCCTTATATATCTGAAGAAATATGGACTCGTTGGCAGCAATATTGCGCATCACTCAGGGCAATGTCTATTTCAGAGTGCAAGTATACAAGCAGACGTGGAGGATCGGAGGGAGAGAGTCTACTCATACACACTGAAAAATCTATGACCCACCAGGAGCATACAGAGAAAGTTGTAAGTATATAAACTTTACACTTATATTATGATTTTTGTACTTTGATGTATGAAATTTGATTTCAATGTAATTTGATGTATGAAATTTAAAATAAAAATATATGTGTATTATGAAGAATGATAATGTTATAAACGTCTGATCCCATAATGACTGTGTTTTTTAGTAAATTTTTTTGTTCAACAGGGGGTAAAATATCATAAAACTAAAGGAAACTCTGCCGAAAGATTTATAAATTGTTGTTCAGTTATAATACTTTATATTATGATGCAAGAAAAGTCTATGGGTAAGAAGTGTACACTATGTCAGTTCTTCTTATATACCCACACTAAGATGCATAATGGTGTGACCTTTTTCAACATCCGATGCAAAGAACTTAATGTATGTAAAATGTGTACTTTAATATTAATTCTTAAAAATTATCACTTATTAAAAAAAACGATTATAATGATAGGACCAAATACAAGAAAACATTCAACAACAGTCTTAGCATTCTGAAACTGTTAACGAGAGAGACGTATCTTGATGTAGTGAGTGGTAGGGACTGCTGTGGAAGGATTTCAGCTTAATTTCATTTGCAAACACATGCTATTCACAATCCTCTACATCCACTACAGTTGGATCTAGTAGACAGTCCACATCAAATGAGAGAGTCGTTCAGCTTGAGAGCACAATAGAGAGGCTAGCAACTCGATCAGTTGCAACAGTCAATGGAGTATATAGTCCAGCTTCATAATGAGATGGATGAGTTGAAGGGGAGGAGCAGTGCCCCATCACGGTAGTCAGAGCATCTACCTTTGCCAACTGCATAGCTTGGATGGATAAGTGAAAGTATATGTTTTGCTATTCTTAAGTAATTTTGTATGAATTCTTAATTTACAATTATTTTCAAGATACATATTGTTGTACATTATAAATTTTTATTATATATTAATAATTAGGATAATTTTTACTTTATATTATCAATCAACTTATTATTTAAAGAAATTAAACGTAGAAAAATCAAAAGATTATCAATAGAAAACTCAGAAAGGAAGTGAGAAATGGTAGTTGAAATTATCATAGGTAAATTTCCCGACAAAATTACAATACGTTGTTGGTAATTTACTGATGGACTGGTAATTCTGTAGATAAATTACTAACAGAATGATATATTCCATAGGTAAATTACTGACAAAATAACATTTTTCGTAGGTGAATCTTAGTGACAGACATTGTTTGTTTGTAGGTAAAATTTACTGACGGAATAAGAATATTCCATAGGTAAATTTACCGATGAACAAACAACTTACGGTCACTAAATTTTTTGACAAAATTGCAAAGTTTTGTCACTAAATTTATCAACAAAATTAAAATAGTTCGTTGCTAAATTTGTGACAGATTTGAAATATCTGTTGCTAAATTTTACCTACAGCCGCTTCTCCAATGTCTCTTTTTGTTAGTAATATTTGTTATCAAAATAATTTGTTGATGGAAAATCTTTATTTTTCATCGGTAGTTTCTGTCACTAAAACTGATTTCTCTTATAGTGGCAAGTAAGGAAAAAGCCAAGCACACATCAATCACCTGAACCTTAGAAAACCCATAAATTTAAACTCAGAAAGCTTAGATGTTAACTACTTCAAACCTCTTTTTTTTTTTTTTTTTTACTTACTTAGTTCAATATGCTTCAAAGTTGTTAAGCATTAATCGTACCAATCACATTCTCAATAAGAGTGATGGAAGATCCTTGTTGAAATCACGTTTCCTTAAGTTTTCATTATCCACTAAGCCTGTTTTTACATCAGATGTCTGATTGGTTTTCTCCTCAGAAGCATCCAACTGGCTCTCTGTCTGGTTGATTTCTTTTCTGGAAGCAACTAACTGTGGATCTAAACTATTTTTGAAATGGGGTAGTCTATCCATACAAAGGTTGCCTTTAACAATTACCATTGCTTTCTTCCCATCACCAAATGTGTCGTGATCATCCATACAACTTTGATAATCCATCCAAAAAAACCCATTGTCAAAATACCATCTATTGTGAGAAGTGTCACACGTTGATTTAAGAGCCACATGTGCTTGTTGTTGGTTCTTTCTAATCCAAATCTCCTTTAGTGGCTTCTTTTGCTGAAAGTTCTTCCAAAAACTTTTGAATTTTCTGTTTTGAGCATTATGGAATAGCATTTGCAGTAGCTTGTAATTTATGTGACCCTTTACACCACAAAAGTGACATGTAGGCATGAATTTTCTGCTTCTTTTTGGTATTTCTCCTTGCTTACTTTTTTTTTAAGATTCGAGAGAAACCTTGCTGGTGGAGCCTGACCACTAGAAATCCCAGCAGAGCCCAACCACCGAAATTCCTGGCGAAGCTTGCCACTAATAAGTAAAACCCCCGGCTGCCCCAGACTCTTATAAGAAATGCGCTCACATGGAATCGAACCTGGGACCTGGCCAAAGCCAACCCCTGCTTTCAACCATTAGGCCACACGGTCCATTGGGGGCTCCTTGCTTTGATCTTGCTTCTTTGAAAAATCTAACTTCACCATTTTTCTTATTATTCAACTTAGCACATTCACCTTTATAACCAACACCTTGAAAGTCTCTTTTAATTATACTAATTTCTAGTAATTGATCTAGCTTTTTGGTACTACCATTCAATATTCTTATTCCTTTTTCTTATTGACCAGATTTAACTTTGTTTCATCAAGTTCATCTGTTGTTGATAACAACTTCCTCTTTAGACCTTGAATGACATCCTTCATGGTTGAATTCACCTTCTTTAGCTTTTCATTTTGCTTACACATTTTCAGCCATTTGGCATACATTAATTCAAATACCTTGTTGATGTCTTCCTTTTTGAATTCTGAGTTGTTTTCATCACTGTCATAATTTGAATTTGAGTTTAGAATTGAAACATCTGTACTGTTCATCGTCATTTTCTTCACTAGTTGCTACTAAAGAAGCAACTGGACTTTTTATTTTTAAAGCAATCAATGCAACATGATTTTTCACAATTTTTTCTTCGCTGTCGTACTCACTTTCATATTCATTTTCACTCTAAATACTAGTGTAAGACTTTCCTTTTCTCCTTTTAAGAGTGTTAATACATTCTGTTTGCATATGTCCGAAACCTTGACACTCAAGACATTGTATCATCTTTGCTTTTGCTTATTGTTTGAATTTATTATTAGATGAACTCCCACAATTCTCACTAAACTCAGGTCTATCTTTATTAAACTTCTTCAGCCACTTGTTGAAGTTTCTTATTAGCGATACCATATCATCTTTTCATCAGAGTCGTCTCTTAAATCGTTCATGAATTTAGCAAGTTCATCTTGCAAAGTCAACCCTTTATTCTTCTCACCCTTATCTCTTAACAAGTTCATCTCAAAGTTTGTGAGAATCTCAATTACCTTATCCAAAGATAACTCATTAATGTCATGAGCTTCCTCAATAGCTACAATCTTGGTATAAATCTAATAGGCAAAGATCTCAAGGTTTTCTTAACAAGTTTCAAATTGAGTACTTCTTACCAAGTTGAAGTGTTTGATTGGCAATATCATGCAGCCACTCATGAAAGTCTCTGATAATTTCACTTTCCCTCATTTCAAGCTCTTCAAATCTAGTAGCCAATATTTGAAGTTTTGAAGCTATCATTGATTTTGATCCCTCATGTATTGTTTGTAATATATCATATGCTTCTTTTGTTGATTCACAAGTTAATATCATACTGAAACATCCATCATCTATAACATTGAAAATTGCATGTATTGCTAGTGAGTTATCAAGTGCTTTCTCTTCTTCAACCCTTGTCCATTCAGATAGACCTTTAGGTGCCGCTTCATTCTTTTCATCAATCATCATTGGATGTGTCCAGCTATTCAAAACCGAATTTCATGCTTTGGTTCTTTGTGCTTGAATAAATACTCTCATCCTTGATTTTCAAGCAGGGTAGTTTAAATCATCTAGTAACGGTGACCTAGTGATTGATGCCACTTCTCTTGTAGCCATAATGCGAAACATGGATCCGCCCCAACTTGACCTACCAAGTTCTAATTAGGTGAACCACACTCTGATACCAATTGGAAGTCCTTAAGGATGTAGTTTCACAAAGATCCTGTTTTGCCTCAATTGCTTTGAACTGTTTCTATCAGTTGCTTAATACAGAGCAACTGTGTTAACAAATTTCAATATTCTAAAAAATGCAAACAGAAAAATGAAACATAAAATGAACAAATCAACAACCGAAATTTAGTAACATTGTTTGGCACACTTGGCCTGTTTTTACGGGGCCTTCACCCAACTTAATCACCTTCACCAAAGTATAATAGTTTTATACAAGGCTTTACTGAGCCTACACCACCCACCCATTGATACTATCGACTCATCCTTACATCTTGTGAAAGTATTCACTCCTAATAACATGACCACCTTGTGCTAATCTCAATAGAGAATTTTTCTAGCAATGACGTAAATAAAGATGAAAATAATGACCAATGATTAAATCAATGAAGACATAAACAAAGGAACACTTTGAGCTAGAAGACAATCCCCTATATGTGCAACCTCATCAACTCAAAATCATGGGAAGTCGTTTAACAAAAATTTTGTTGTGAAAATCCATGCATAACTGCCACAAAAAGAACATCAAACGAACATGTGTTTCATCATCAAAACATCCAAAAATACGATTGTGCAATTTATCACTTTACTGTATGGGTTTTCCACTTAAAAACGATTAAGCAATAGTCCAATTATTCATCCACATATAAAGAAACACAACAACTAAGAATAGCTTAATAGAGCATGTAATTGCTCACACAAAAACAAAGAAACACAGTTGCACAAATTAATTATTTTTTTCCAATTTTTCACTCACAAAAACAAAAGCTCAACTGCTAAAAAAATTCATGCAACCAATGGAGAAAATGCAGATACCAAAGATGGATAATATCACGGAAAATTCCAGCTGCCTTAGATAACAAAAATTACCGAAATGGGCTGCCAAAAATAGCTCCAAAATTACCAAAAAACTGAACATTATCCTTATTAAGATACGGTGAAATTATCCCGAATAAATCCTATTTCACTAGGATTTTATCCTTCATGCAATCTTTTGCTTAAAAAATTCCACCGATAACTTATCATAATGATATTTCATATATATCCAACCATGTCTAATTAGAATAATGCCCAAAATCATTAATAAGATATCTTAACACATGTCATAAGAACTGATGGTTGTTGTCACACCAAAAGGCTCAATGTTCTGAATTCCGCGAACAAGAACAAAATGGAATCTAGAGAATTCACTTAATGAGAACGGGTAACGGTCACCCATCTGCTTCAGTAGTTCCCTTTCAACTGCTAAAATAGAGTTCATCCTCCGGGAAGGAGCTTTTCGGCATCTCTGAACTTCGACTGACATACAGTGGAATAACCCCGCAACCTTTCACTTCACAAGTTTTTTGATCGAATACAAAGGAGACCTCATCGTAGCAGGTTTGGCTCAGCAGTTCACTGTTTTTACATATCCAATCCAATAGTTTATGATCAACCCATAAACAGACGTGCTCGTCTCTATCAACGAAAGCCACCCGTGACATGGAAAATTCATTGTAAACAATGTTGGTGTGGTGATTGTTTCCGCCTTCAAAGTAGCACTTATATCTCACAGCTGCTTTCCTGGAATATGGGGCTTCATTAAAATGAATGCATAGAGCGAATCCAGAGAAGCAGTTGTTCAGCCAATTTAGAGGAAGCTGAACTTTGGTTGAATTTCCCCTACTCTGATACAAGAAACACTCCGGAATTCTAGTTCCAGGATAACACAGAGTAAAGTATGGGAGTTCTGCCTCGGAATTACTGAAAGGGAGATGCATATTTCCCTGAACCACAAATATGATGTGATGCACAATATCAGCAGGAAACTCATATTTAAGTGTGTAGTTTATTAGCGCTTATAAAAATGGAAGAGAATAAAGAGTGACCTTTTGATGTTTCATTTCGTATGCAAAACGATGACTTCTCACAACTTCATTTGTGATGACCTCACATTCATTTTCATCCAACATAAAGCAGTTGCTCATATTGAATAAACAGTGAAGGTTTTCTGACTCTCTAGTTAGCTGTGTGAGGGTAGATATCGTCTTCAGTGATTCACAATTTCTTGCTAGTAAAACAACTAGACTCGCTGGAAGCTCTGGCAAAGACTGAAGCCTTGGGCAGTCGCTCACGAACAGACGTTTCAATTGAGAAAGTTGTTTGATGGTTGAAGGGATTTCTTCCATATAATTTGCATTTAAGCCAAGTTCTTCTAGGGAGCATAAAAAGCTAAGATCCTCAGGCAATTTCCATAAATTACAATGCACCAGAGTTAATGACTTCAGAGATGAAAAGAAGCTTAATGAAGGCACTGACAACACCAGCTCTTTTGCCAGAGATAACTTAAAACTACAGAGAGAATTCAAGCTAGTAAGGCTCGATGGAAGATGATTAAGTTTTACGCCGAACATTTCCAACGAGGCAAGCCCTTTAAGATTGGTAAAAGATGATGGTAGCTCTTCTATGCCTGTATAAGTTAACACAAGTTCCTTTAAATTTTCCATGGGTTCCTTGATCTCAGGGAATTTCTTTAGTTTTTCACAATGATATAGATCAAGATATTCAAGAGAGCTTAATTTGCAAATGTTATCAGGGAGAGTCTCCAGTTGACAAGCCTTCATAGTCAAGCGCAAGAGCTTGCTAAGACGCTCGATAGATGAAGGCACTTCACTAATGGCAGTCCCATCTAAATATAGGTACCTTAAGTTGGTAGAGATTTGTGGAAATTGCTTCAGGTTTGAACAATGGGAGATGTCGAGAGTTTCAAGAGTTTCAAGATCTACATGGCTTGGAAGACTCCTAATGTTTTGACAATTCCAGAGTGTCATAGATGTCACTTTATTCAAGTGGCCAAGAGGAAAGGGAACTTTAACCAAACTGCTACAGCCACCAAGAATCCTTCTCCCAAGATTCATGATTTGAGATTCCATCAATTTTAACCTGCTATCATCCTGTAGTGAAAGAGAGAATTGATCAAAACTTGTCTATTTTTGGTATTTAACACTCTTATTTTCTTATGAACGTACCTTTCCTTCTCTCCAGAGTTGTTCAATCTTGCTGTTACGCAATTTAAGCACCAAAAGATTCTTCGGATGGAAATCAACTGGCAATGATTTTAGTGGATATGCATCCCATTGAAGATACCTCATTTCATTAGGAAGATAATTAAGACCTTGAGAAAGATTGAACTTACTCCTTCCATTAGTTCTTTCCTCTAAAGAGGTGTAAATTTTGAGAAATTTAAGATTTGGCATCCTTCTAAATGTGTCGGAGTTTAAATCTTTGTCTGCTATTTCGGACATATCAAGAGAAATGCTTTCCACTGCATGAGATCCCTACAAAAACATAAAGTGAGCATGATGATGAGTAACACTTGGTAGTTGGGAGAAAAGTAACAAATTAAGCGACAAGTTATGTTGTAGAGTTCTACATCAGTTTGTGTGAGCACTTGACATATATCTTTTGAATCCCATAACCTTGTACGTCGACATGGATCTTTAGATTCTTGACGAACAATTTCTTTACCCATCTCTTGCAATAAATCATGCATTTCCAATTCATCATCTTTAGAGATGGTGATCAAGGACTTGTCGACCTAATCACGAATTCCAATAGTTGCCGAGAAACCACAACTATCAAATATATGTATTGCATCTTCTTTATACTCGCCTTTGAAGAAACACGCAATATGGAGAAACATATCTTTCTCTTCTTCATCCAAGTCATCATAACTTACCTTCAACATATTCTGAATGGTCTTCTTAGGAATTTTTGACAGTTTACTCAGTTCACTTTGCCACTCTTCTTATTCTTTCCACATAAATAGGAGCCCAAAACTTTAAGAGCCAAAGGATTGCCTTGAGCATATCTAACCACTAGATCTGATAGCTCCACATAGTCATTCATGGGACAAAGTGTCTTAAAAGCATTCCAACTAAAAAGTTGAAGAGCTTCATCACTTGTTAAGGGCTTCATCTCATATATGTATTTCGTGCTACCTTCAAATACTTGCTTATCTCCACTAGTTATGATGATCCTACTTCCTGGACCAAACCAACACGGATCTCCAATTAATGATGCTGACTGCAATGGATCACTAACATTATCAAGAGCAACTAATATTTTCATGCGTCTCAACCTTTTGATGTAATATTCGGCAGGTCCGATGTTCAGAGTATTTATGATTATATCTTTCTCACCCAATATTTATGATATAATATGCTCCAATAATTTCTTCAACCCACTTGTTTTAGATTCTTCCTTGACATTTGGAACAAAGCAACATCCTTCGAAGTCACTACAAATTAGACTATAGATAGTCTCAATAATAGTGGTTTTACCTATACCGCCCATTCCATAGATTCCTAAAATCCGAACATCTGAAGAATTAAAGGCTAGTAATTCTTTAATTTGCCGAATCCTAAATTTCATTCCCACCAAATGCTCTAGACCACAAGGAGACGGATGTTTCAATTTCTCCAAAATATCTTTGACAATTGCATCAATAAGCATAGTTTCTTCCCTGCAAAATATCAAAGATGTTAAATACAATTAATTTTTGGTCTCTTGTAGCTCTATTTTACGGTTTAAAAAGCAGTTCACCTTTTTAGAACAACTTAATATATACATTGTTTTTTTGAGATAACGGTCTACATTTTAATGCTTCTTCATGATGGTAATACCATACTTGTTACGATTAAATAATTCATGGACTTGCATGTAATTTTGTTAACAAGATCTTCATGATGGGTTCCAATTTTCTTGTTGTTAATTATAAACTTATATGTAAATTTTGTCACGTTTTCAGCTTCCAGTAATTAAGAATAGGTCTTAAAGGCAGAGATAAACAAGAGAATTATGACCTGATGACATTGGAATCCCAACCACCGAGATTGGCTGCTTTGGTCAACGCTTCTCTCCATTTTGGTAGATTCTCCGAATTATTGGGATCTCTCTCGTGAAGAGAGAAGCTTGTCTCAATAAGTCCACTTTGTTTCCTTACATGGGATGGGCCTACGTGAAAGAATATAGGAACAACGATCTGACCGTATGTTTCGTGGCATTCAATGATCTTGACAAGTTCATTCAGGCACCAAGTTGAAGAAACATAGTCTTTGGAAAAGATGATGACAGCAAGATTTGAGGTTTGGATGGCTTGGAACAATGATGTGCTGATTTCTTCTCCTCTTCTAAGTTGGTGACTATCTACAAAGATCTCTAAACCTTTCCGACGAAGAGCATCATAAAGGTGGCATGTGAAATTATAACGAGTGTCACCTCTAAAGCTCAAGAAAACATCATACTTCCATTGGTGGGAAGATTGAGAACTAGAAAATGACGAGGAAGCCATTATGATGGTATGATGAACAGATTAATGGATAACTTAGATCGTGATGATGGTGGTATGAAGAGATGAAACTAATATTCGATGGGTGAATCATCTAAAAATTTACCATTCGATGGGTAGTGAAGACGACAACGACTTGGAGTTGACAATGTACCACTTAAGGACAGGGTGGTTGTTTTCAAGTGTGTATATCCTTACGTCACTGCCTCCCACTTTATTTTAACAAGAACAACTTATCTTTAAGCTGGCTGCGATGTTCCCCTTTTTTTTTTAATGTATTATGCAGGAAAAATCCAATTTTATCCTTCAACTTTGATATATGTTTGGAATATATTGGTTTCTAAAATTTTATTTTTACCAAATTAATATTGAACTTATAGAAAGTTCTCATTCTACCCTGGATTTATCGACAAATAGAATGGGGAGTTTAGAGAGACTTTAATATTCTAACAAGTAAAATTAACGAATACCATCTCATTCCATCGTTCTTTAATTTTTTTCTCACTGTTATTTTTCAAGTTTTCTGTCTCTCTCTACTTTTTATAGTCTTCGTGGGGTGGCTATAACCTTTGTAATGTCTTTATCTAAATTAATTTAACTTGGTTATCTTAAATCATTGAAATTGTTCTATGTAGAGGGAAATATACTGATGTTTGATATTTGATTAGTGCAGGTTTTGTCAATGGTACAGTGAGTCTTCTAAATCAACAGATAAAAGTCATTGAAAAGTAATATGATGAGCATGTGGAAGACAAAGTCTTTTGATAACTTTTTGGACCAATGACATGTCGGTTTATACCCTACAGTCAATCGCTTTGATTGTAGTTTAGTGACAAATTATTTAAAGGCATTCTTTATCTTGTACATGTTTAGATGTATATGATAAAGTTCATGGGATAATTGTACATTGCAAATGAAATTATAATAAGATTATAGCTATGAGGTTCATATTGTATTTATGTATTATTCCTAAAAATGCTCCTAATTATTTTTCTGTTAAGATTGGACATTGATAGAACGGAAAAAGACTAGCACACGTTTTGTTTTTCCTTATGAAGGAAGTAGTCGATCTCATAGGCTAAAGTATAG
>JANIHZ010000009.1:21794962-21809921 GCA_027478365.1 Erythroxylum rufum | reverse complement strand
AATAGCCAATAGAGACTATCTCTAAAGGTATCCACGCAGAGATCAGAAAACCTAACCGAGTCAAACACTTTTGACCCAGGAATAGCTAGAACAGAATAAAGCCTGCTAGAGCCTACCTCTGTCCTATGGATAAAGATTGTACACAACTTTGTACAAGGGGATTGCCTTTAGGGCACTACTCTCACAATATACACTAACACCCACAGTTAAAGTCCTTCGGAAGAGCAAGGGTCAAGGAGATGGCATGGGAACTTGAGGATACTATGAGACATTAGTACCCCCATTTATTTTTGTGTTTGACATACGAGTTTCGATGACGAAACTCTTTTGAAGAGGGGAGGACTTGTAACTCCAGACCTTCTGAGCACTTTATGTTATTTCGTACTTAGAGATGCTAATGTATATTGATATATATACGGTTGTGTATGAGTTCAAAGATGTATTTGAGTCCTTTTGGTACGTATGCTGGTGATATAAAATGTTATTGCCCTTACATATACATAGAGTTCATCGGTATGCGAAATTTTGGAGATTTCCGACATATAAGCTTTTAAGTGCGTAAAACCAAGTCCATTGGATGGATATGACCATGGTGGCTGAATTAAATGTGTTCTAATGCCTTAAGGGTGATTAGACATGATTTATAGACTTATTGGACACTTAAAAAGTTTAACTGGAAAAGTTGAAGTACATAAGCGCTTATTTGCAAATTGTTAAAAGTTAAGGGACTTAAATGTAATTTTTCAATTCTTGGAGGACTAATATGTAATTTTCTGAAGTTAAAGGTCTTAATTATTATTTCCAAGAGTCCAAGGACCAAAATAAAAATAAAAGTTTTGGAGATTTCTAAACTTTGGCCTTAAATGCAAATTTAGGAAAGTTTAGAGGGTAAAATGGTAATTTCACATAAGCTAAGGGCAAAATGGTAATTTCACCCCATTTGGTCAAAAGAAGAGTCAATATTCTAGACCCTTCTTTCACTTATGGCCGTGCATCACATTTCTAAGGACTTAAAACACTTAGTTTTAATTAAAAGAAGGGAGAAGAAAGGAGAAGAGAGGAGAGAAAGAAGCAAGTTTCTACCATCACCTATTTTCCACCAAGTTTTTGATTCTTCAACCTCAATCAAGGTGTTCTAAGCTAATTTGGGGTCAAGGAACTCAAATCTATCATTAGATTTGAGAAATTCTCAAAGGACTGGAAGATATCACTAAAGGAACTAAAGAAAATCATACGTTAGTATAGACTTTACGTTTAATACACAAAATACACAAGAAGAGGAGGGGGGTGTTGAATTGTGTGTCCTTTTTCTTAAAGACAATCCCCTTTTTCAATTTCTTTGAAACCTTGCTTTTTCAAAACTATTAAGTAAGAATCACGATGTATTGCAATTAACTTCTAAGTACTTTTATAACCAATAGAAATTAAAAGTAGAGAGTTTAGAGAGTAAAGGCAGCGATTTTATCTTGGTTCACCCCAAACCGTGGGCTACGTCCAGTCCTCAGAATCCTTTCTGAGATTTCACTATACTTCTTAAAAATACAAGTATTCTTTTCACTGAGCCTCTTCAGGACTCTTTCAGTAAGTATTCTTTTTCTCACTTAGCCTCTTCAGGCTCTCAGCTTTTCTTCTCTCTTATAGAAGAATATTGTGAGCTTTGTTACAAAAGATAATAGCTCTAGAGTTTAGCACAATGAATTACAATATTTCTCAAAGTCACTAGCTTTTTAAGATCTCTAACTTTAAAATCAATAACTTTTTCAGTCTTCGACTCCGACTCCTATTTATAGCCTTCGTCTTCAACTACTTCTTGATAACCACTTCTTTCTTCTTATTTCTTGATCTTTGAAGAAACAGTTATTCAGTTGAGTTCTATAACTAACTCAAACTGATTAACTATCCGACGTAGTATCGGGCCTTCGTCTTAGTTTTTCTTTTGTCTCATTTTTTGCTCCGCTTCGTCTTACTTTCTTGCGTCTCATTTTTGCTCCGCTTCGTCTTAGTTTCTGCGTCTCATGTTTGCTTCGCTTCGTCTTACTTTCTTGCGTCTCATTTTTTGCTGCGCTTCATCTTAGTTTCTGCGCCTCATTTTCTGTTCCGCTTCATCTTAGTTTCTTGCGTCTCATCTTTTGCTCCACTTCGTCTTAGTTTCTTGCGTCTCATTTTTTGCTCCGCTTCATCTTAGTTTCTGTGTCTCATTTTTTGCTCCGCTTAATCTTAGTTTGTTGTGTCTCATTTTTTGCTTCGCTTCGTCTCACTTTCTAATATTATTATTATTTGATTTTCATCAAAATTATTAATCGTGAAGTCATTTTGACTTAACATATCCATTTGTTGGTTTACACTGATTGGTTGTGAAGCCTTCTCCGTATCCAACTCTTGTTGCAACCCAGTCTCAAGTAGGTGACCCGTAGGCTTCCATTCCTTATTTTATGTGTAATGTTCAGGTCTCCATTCATACTCTATTTGTATTTCCTTAAAGGTTATTTGTCCATCTTCATTATAAGTGGCCAACTGAAAAGACGAAGGCTAACTCCTCTACAGATCTAATTCCACACACATTCTGGCATACAGAATCCTAGACATCCTAGCTGTTTGGGTATCCATAAGAAGGAGTTGCCCCACTGAACTAACTATTCTGTCCAATCCTTTATTATTCCAGTAGTCATATGGAATGTTATAGAACCTAGTCCATACCAGAGCATACCTAATCTCTTCCTACTCACCAGCATTCAAGCTCCATTTCCTTAAAATAAAGGTTTCCTTTGGATATGCCAAAGGCCTTTCTCCAGGACCGAATAACTAGTAATCTTTATCTCTAGAGGATAGTAGGCTAATGCTTTAGCATCCGTGGAGTCCTCCACCAATTCGGAGACAACCGATTTCTATATTTTAGGTTGAATTTTCTCTAAAGCTTTTGTGCCTTGAAGATTTAAAGAAGGCATTGGTTCTGTTGAAGGGATATTCACAGTGGACAATGACGACTGCTTTTGTACAGGTACGCCTGCAACTATCGAATTCTAGGAAGAGGGTGGGATTTGAAGGTTCGGGTTCACGTTTTGGATGTGATTAGGGTTTAGGGAAGGAGGCGATTAAGAAGGTTTGGGTGATGGGACATAGATTGGGGCTAGAGGTAAGTGAGAAGGTGAAGAAGAAGCAGAGGCCATTGGTTGAAGAAAGGAGTAAAGCCATCGATGGTCTAAGAAGTTAGGGAAGCTCAGCTTTAGTCTCTCTCTTTCTCATGTCTCTCTCTTAAGCGTGAAGAGAAATAACACCTACACTTTAAGATAGGAAAAAAGTGATTGAGTGGAAAGAATACTATGCCTCAATATAAACTATTTCAACACCTAATATATTCAATACCACATCTATAAACAAAATTTATTAGGATGCATTTAAAATAAATTATAGCTTCGGTGAAATATAGGAATATCATCTTTAAGTAGAAACCATACTTTGTCTTAAAAAAACTATACTAGTACTTTATATATGTAATGTCATGCCTTTATGTATCATTACTCGTTACAAATAAGTACACAATTGTTACATGACCATGCGTAAAGTTGTGTTCATTAAAGGTTTTGTTTAATAAGATTTATTGCAATATCATGTTGTCAATAGTGCTCTTGTTTAAAAGTTTAAACTAAAAGTATGAAGTACACAGATTGGTAAACACCTGTTTTTGTGGACAATCTTGTTCTTGTTAACATTTTTTAAGGGATAATATGAATGATAAGAGTTGTTACACCCCCTTGTACAAAACCATATTCATTGTTTATATTATTGGGCATAGTTAAGTATATGGTAGTGTATTGACTTGTGTTTATGTTTAAAGTATTTGAAGGAAAAATATTTCAATTGTCCTTTAAAACATCAATATATTGGTGATTATTTTATGTAAGTTCCCTTGTACTAACACTGTTAGTTTTTTATCGAAGATTTGTTGAAGCTTAAAAGTGAACATCTAATTTCAACTTACAATATAAGTTTACAATATTTGTTTGCATATTCCCTCCTTTTTGTTCTCATTTATAAGCTATTTTGTGCTATTTAGAGGAACGCACAAAAGAGAAGGGTATTATGGTTGGAATAAGGTGTGTTGTAAAGTTTTTTCCAAAGTTGCATCAAAAAGTGTGAGAGCTCTTGAAGTTGTAATGTTAAATATATGTAAAATGTAAAATAAAATTTTTTATTGACAAGTTTTGGACTTTATTGGTATTTTTTTACAGTGAAAGTTAGCGTAGTAAAGAGAGAAGAAGAGTTTGAAAAGAAGGAATAAGGAAGAAGATCATTAGTGTTTGAGTGCCAAATAATTTTGGAACATATCTATTTAATATGTACTCTCTAATAGTATGTGTACATGTGATCATTTAATATACAATTGTATATATTCTATGATATAATATTACATTTTATATAATTTAGTCGTATATTGTGAGTATTGTAGTGGTATGTAAGTGGAATAGTAGAAATCAGTAATAAAATAAAGAACGAGATGAGTTATTTAGAATTGAAAACCTTATATAGAGGAGCAAAGGACATTGGGATAGAGGTAGTACTTAAAGTAGGATTGAAGTTTGATAGTTGGAAAATAATTTTTTATTATAAAAGTACACAATTTGTCATGGTTTTGTAATTACTATAAGGGGAGGAAAGAAAGATAAGAATGGAGACTTAAAAAGTATAACATTTCTACATCATAAAAGACAGTGGCAAAAACCTCGACAACTAAATAATGAAACACAGAAGTAGTGGAAGAATTAAGTGCAATGTTTAAGTATGTTGTCGGTTTGATGAAGGTGTTTAAAGCATGAGAAATTTCAAAGATTTGCACAACCATAAACCAAATCCATCTAATGTGAGTTCTATGAGGAAACATCAGGTTGTCAAAAATCAATTTATATGTAGATTGGAAATAAATGATAGTTATGAGATTAGGTCGTACGCAAATGTAAAAACTATTATTATTGTTGCAAGTGGATTTGAGAACCCAATGTTTATCATACTGAAGGAGAAGGATATTAGGTTTTTCTATAAAATGAACTTTGATGAGGAAGGATGTTAAGTAATATTAGACCGATGCAAGGAGTCATACAACATATATATAGAATCTAGTAATATGGTAAAGTTTAATACGACTTACCTTATCGATAAGTACCAAATGTTGTTTAACCTATTAGTCAATGTAAACTATCATGGTCAATCTATTTTTCTTATTTATACACTATTAAAAAGTGAATTCACTAATAATTTTTATTGGTTGTTTTACACATGGCTGAGTTGTATGAATGGGGAAGCTACCTAAATATATAGAAACTAACAAGTGCAAAGTATAGGTAATGCTATTGAGTTGATGTTCCAAATTGGTAAGCATAGACTATATTTGTGGCACATAATGAAAAATTACTTGAGAAATTTGGCACCCACAATATTTATAAGAAATTGAAAGGCAATTTTAAGATTGTTGTGTATGATGCAAAGAACAATGAATAATTTGAGAGAAAATGGGATGAAATGTTACGGAGTTTCACTTGGGAGAGAATTTATGGGTCCATTTTTTATGACTATAAGAAGTAGGCTCCATTGTATGTTAATGGGACTTTTAGACAGACATGTTGACAACGTAAAAAATTAAGGAGATGAATGCTTATTTTGATGGCAATATAGATATCCATAGTACATTAGAAAATATGTTGAACAATACGAATAGGTAACTAGGGATAAGATTAAGTGAACAATAGAGCTTGAATACTTGAGTGTAGAGAGTAGTGTATTATTGGTGACTCGATTAATATAGGAATTTTAAAAGGAAGATATAAATTTCCTATTTTATATTGTACAAAAAGAGATAAGAAGCTTGATGTACTACAAGTTAAGCAAAACTTCAAATGAAGGAAATAATAAGATTTATAAGGTTAAGGAGATGGTTGTAGGTTGAAATATGCTTGAGTTGTAAATAGTAACATTAAGTGAGACTCTCACATTAACCAAGTGCAACTGCATATTGTTTGAATTTAAAAGGACTATATGTCATCATATTTTCAAGATTTTAACTAGGTTAAAGGTTAAAATTTTTTCACAAAATCTATTTATTAGAAGTGACAAAAGGATACTATTTGATGACATACAAAAATAAAAGTTGGTGACATTCAAGATGATAATGATATCACTATTACTAGGATGCATCAATTAAAAGCAAGTATTGCTTGTGATTATGTTAGTGATAGTGCATCAAATTTAGAGTGCAAGTTGATAAATTTGTACTTTACATGTTATTAAGAGTTAAATTAGCTACAACTTGGCACTTTTATAGCATGATTCATGCGAATTAATGATAAGTGATAATTTTTTTATAAACATAAATTTAGATAGCATTATGCCTATGTTTTGACATTTTTATGGATTTGATAATTAATTGACGTAAATTTGGTTTTAAGTCTAGTTTTAGTCCCTCAAAGGAAAAGGAATGAAGTTAGGAAGATATGAATCAATTTAAAATAACTTTGGCAAGAGTTTAGCTAAACTCATAACACTATACTAACACAGTCCTATGTTTAGGTCATGCTGGACTACTATGGTTTCATGTTTTAAGCAAGAGATGTTGGAAAAGAATGAGGGAAATTAATTTTGGAGCTAAAAGATCAATTAATAGTTGTCTTAAAGTAGTGGGGATTAAGGGAAGAGCAACTTTAGAGAAAGAAAGCAAGAAAGCCATCAAGATTTAATATTCAAGAAATATAAGAATATTATCTTTTATATTTTATCTTTCTTATTTATTGTAGATTTTCTTTCTTTTATTATGAACTAATTGGGATATAGATCTAGGTGGGATACCCTAGGACTTAATGTTCTAAATTTAGTCTTTAATTCAATGAAAGACTTTAGTTTTCTTAAGAATTTTTCATAATTATATTATGTTAAATTAAAACTTACTAGTGTTTTAATTCAATATTAAATCACATACATAGTTATTGAGAGATTTTATACAATCGCAACATGAATAATAATAGTTACATGGAATCATTAAGATAAGGCAACATAAATCTTTTAGATTAGGGTCAAACCTATCATATTAATTCACCAAGAAAAGAAATGAGTTCTTAGGAGTTTTGATTAAAAAGATATTTTAGTCAATTAACTTAAAGATAGGAGCTATATTGCTTTAAAAATAATATAGTTTTAAAATTAGAATTCATATCGATCCTAGGAACTAGGAATAATCATTAAGTTAAGATAAACTCAAGGTATACAAAAGGTTTTAAGAGAAAGCTTACTTGGATCTTACTTATCTATTATTGTTTTAATTTTATTCATTACTTTAATTTATTGATTTAAATTAGTTTTGTTTACTTTCTTTCACTTAATCATTCACTTATTTATATTAGATAATAAAACTATGGTTAGTAATGGTAATTCCAATCTTCATATGATCAACACTCAACTCACTAAGCTATGCTATCGGAAAAGACAGGTGCATTTGCCTATTTGATTTATATTATTATGTTTTGTGTTTGTTTCATTTATATCACTTCAATTATATGTTTTTTTTTTGTGTTTAGTTCATTTTTTTATAGTTGGTGATTTTAAAGGATAAATATTATAATTGAGTGCAACCTTCTCTATATTTATCTAATTAAAGAGATTTTAGAGTCATTTGGAAGTTAACTCAAAGGAAAACAACTCTGCATAAGACATCAAAGGTTAATCCATGCTTAAAGATGTTGAAAATCGAAGAAGTTAGTAAAAAAGCCTAATAGGCACCAAACTAGCCAAAGGAGACAGGTCCTTGTCTTTTGTGAAGTTCAAGAATTAAAAAAATCAATAGCTAGCTAGTGTCGATTTAACATGGTATCAGGTGCAGGTCTTGTATTAAATGGGAGAAGTTAATAAACATAATAAAAAACCAATGCTAAAGTGGTATATAGACTAACATTATACTTGTTATAGTAATAGTGAAAGAAGTTTCAAAAGCTAACTGACATTAGTATTGGAAGTTAGTCTAATACTGGTTTTAATGCATAATTTTTGAAAATGCATTAAATAATAAGAAGCATTTGAGGACTTTATTTTTGTAGCCCTAACTATAAATAATCTTATTAGGTTTAACTTAAAGGGGGTTTTTGAAAGGGTGTGATAGCCGCCTTACTTCTTTTTTTATCATTGTTTTAGGGTTTCCTCAGGATTAAAGGATGATTTAGAGCAAGATTGGAGTAGATCATAAGAACTTCTCTAACTCTTTTCTTTCTCTTATGTTAAACATGATTTATTTTGGTTTTGTTTTTGTTATATATAGTGGCTAAAAACCTAGTTAAAAATAAGGATATAACTTAGGATGTATGTTTTGACTATTAATTTATTATTTCATTATTTGTTTAATTGAAAATATTCTATGTTCTTAATCATTGGATTTATAGCTAGCCACCATAGATTCAATCTTAGACATTTTATGGAGGAACAAAAGGTTAAGTAGGATCTATGTAATAGGAGAAAAAAACACCCTAAATCTAGATAATGAAATTATTATGATAACAAATAAATTAACTACGCTTAACGAGTTTAATTAGGTTGAATTGTGCATTGAAAGGTTGTAACTATCTAATTATATATACTTTTATGCCTTAAGAGAGGGCATATAGATACTAGGTTAATTGTTATTTTAACCATAATAATGAATCTTACATTATAATTGGAATTCCACCTAAGTGAACTAGGAAACCTTAATATTTTCTAATTGATTTTTCTTCACTAATTAAGTTGTAATGTTTTTATCAGTTTAGTTGTTTAATTATATTTTATCAAATCTTATTTCTCATAATATTGATTAATTAAGGTTAGTAGGCATAGATATAGTTCATGTGGGATTTATACTTTGTATTTACTCCAGTTTTAATAACTTGTTATAATTAACTATATATATATTTGTAGATAGATTATAAATCAAGTTTCTGAAACCATTAATGGGGAGTTATTCAATTGATATTTTGGTAATATTAGTTTTATTAGCATTTTATTTTCTTTCATATATTTTCATGTAGTTAATGCAAGATAAGAGATACAGGAGTCACAACTTGGATGACCCATTTTAACTTGATCCTGAAATTGAGCAAACCTGTAAACAAAATAAAGCAAAAAGAATTAAAGAGTTGGGTACAAATCAAGATAACATCATTTTCAATATGGAACATCAATAACCACAAAGGATGCACTTGAGGGACATCTAAATTCCAGTGATAAGTGTAAGTACCTTGTTCATTAGACTAAGTCAAAAGGAAAGAAACTACAAGCTAAAGTAAGTACATATTTGTTTGCTATCAACCTTTAATGGATCACCTACTGAAGAAAAAATTACAGTCATAAAGGAGTTTTATTCATGATCTAATCACTTCCATTGAATGGCCTCATGAAAGATAAGCTTCAGAAGAGATGCTTTTGTTATTGCATGAGAGCTTAAGCATGGATGTGTCTGATATTAAATGAGGTGGATTCTTTTGATGAGTTGAACTAAGTTTACAATGCCTTCATGTTTTGATTGTTACCCCTATATAAGACCACCAAACTAAGGATGTAGATTCAAATCTTTACACAGAATGAAATGGAAGCATTATGAAGCTTAGGAAAGATATATAACCCTACTTAGCCAATGCCAATGTTACTAATATTTATTGTAACTGGTGATGCCATTCTTTTACGTGAGCCTTAAACTTATATAACAAACTTTAGTTGACAATGTGATACAAGGGACTATATAAATAAAAACTAGTAAGGAGGTTAAGGAAATCATAGAGACTTAGCAAGAACTTTGTCAACAAAGGTTGTAAAGGGAAAGATAAAAGCTTCTTTTTTAAGGTTTATGCATTTTTAGACTTAGCATCATAAATGAATGATCTTTTAAACTAGATGAATATGTTTATGAACTGAGATGTGGGTATAAGGGAAGTATGCTATCAATGTGACATATATGGATATCATTTTGTATTAGGGAAGTATGCTATCAATGTGACATATATGGATATCATTTTCATGCACACATGTATATATGGCCAACGTCGAACTAATATAAAGAAGCAAACTACATGGCTAATTATGGAGGAATACAAGTTGTTAAGAGTGACCCCTTCTCTAACGCTTACAATCTAAGGTGGAGTAATCACCTAAATTTTTCATGGAATGAGCAAGGAATTGGAGTGGGTAGATCTATAAGATAATTTAAGTTCCATCAAACAATAACCACCTTTGTCGGACAATAGGATAGAAGAGATGTTTAAGCGATTTATGTCTTCTATAGAAACAAAATTTAAAAAAGTGACACAGTCATATATTGCTTCCATTTATAACTTTGATGCAAAATTAGCAAAAGTGATACATTCAACTAGAAAACCATTCATAACTTAAAGGTAAAAATTAATCAATTAACCTGTGGTGAGCAAAAATGTTCAAGGAAAGCTTTTAAATAATACTAAGGTGAGTCCTAGAGATCCAGTTTGCACTATAACACTTAGGAATGGAAAAATACTTAATTTTGATGTTATAAGAGAAAAAAGAGCGCAAAAGTTAGGAAAGTTTAAGGAAGAGAGATAGAATAAAGGAAATAGAAACATATCGACTTTGGTCTCATATTTATTTAGCATTAGTTTCAATTCAGGTATAGACATTCTACACATAAGCAAACTAATAGTGGTCTCACCTCCAATCGTAGCCATTCTCAATTGATCACTCAAACCCTCTATCGAACACTATGTGCCTCCCATTCCATTCTCTCAAATATTAAATAAGGGGAGGGATGGAGACAAGAAGTTCCTAGATATTCTAAAAAGTTGCATATTAATATACCCTTTGTGAAACATTAACTTAATTTTCGTCTTATCTTAAGTTTTTTGGTGAGATCATTCTAACAAAAACAAATTATAGGAGTTTGCAACGATAATTTTAATTGAGAAGAATAGTGCAATCTTACATAACAAATTACCTTTATGAAGAATATGAAATTATTAAACATTTATATGATTTAGGTACAAGTGTTAATCTTATGCCTTTATATATTTTCAGGAAGCTAGGAATAAGACAACTTCAGCCAACAAATGTGTAAAGTTATGAATCAACCTAGTGAGTACCCAATTGGGGTAGTGAAACCTACTTGTTAAAGCAGGAAATTTTATCTTTTTTCTTAAATTTTTTAGTAATGAACATGGAGTACAATACTAGGCTCTCCATTATCTTATAAAAACTCGTTCTTGACTATTGGAGGGCTTATAATTGATGTGGATGAGGATAAGCTTATGATTATAGTGGAGTTCTACATATATAAAACCTTTAAAAGTCCTCTTACACTTAAGAATGCAAAATAGCCTAGGCCTAATGCGATCTAAAGTTAACAAACTCAATCTAAATTATTAGACTTCAAGTCAAGCTCGGGCTATTATTTATAAAAAAATTTAGGCCTAAACACTAACTAGATTAAACATAATATTACTTTATTTTTAAAAAATATTTCTTTAATAATAAAGGATGTTTAGGATAAAGGATAACATTAAGCCTAATAGCCTAAGCTTTTAGAAATTGTATGAATGAGTTAAGGATCCAAATGCTTTATCTATAAAGTAACTTTTCTCTAACTTTTCTTTTCACTTCCATATAGGAATTATGAATAAAGGATTTGGGTATTTACCTTAATCACTCATCCAAAAAGTTACACTTTTAAGGCAGACTTATCCCAACTAGGCTCTAGAATATTTAATATTTTTTAATTGTGTGAGTTTTTAGGATTGGCTTAGTCTAAATGGGTTTTGTATCATTTAATATTTTTAAAAGGGTTATGATTTGCGACTTAACCTAATCTAATTGGGTTCATTTAATATTTTTAAAATGGTTATGATTGGGGGCTTAACCTAATCTAATTGGTTTATTTTAGCTAAAGCCTAATTAGCTTAAATTTGATCCAAACTCCTAGGGTCTAATTGAGGTTTAGGTTGTTTGAAACCAAATTAGGCTCAAATTTGCGCCAAGATTGTTAAGCTTGATTGGGATTTGGACCAATCTAGGGCTTTAAAAATATTTTTGGATTAAGCTTGGTTTATAAGGGGCTAAACTCGACCGACTTATAGCCATTCCTATTCGCCCTAGATGATGGCTACTATAAGATGGGTGTAATCGACCATAGTATGGATGAAGTTCCTAAGGCTAGTGGTAATGATTTATCAAAAAGAGTAGGATCATAACACTAATCATGGTATTTTTAGGTTATAAAGACAACTTAAACCTTTACATTCTACAAAAAAGCACCTAACTTAAATTTGAAGATATTGCCTCCTCATACATCCTATTAATTTCTGTTCTTCTTTGCATTTTAACAAGAAAGGAAGTAGGCTCATCCAAATGGAGATCGTATATGAGTAAAGAGGTTAAATTATAACTTTTCTTTTTTATTTTACTTTCTTCTTTTTTCAATTTTTTTACTAATGTGTATTTTATTTTATAGTTTATGTGGTATTTCTTATTAATTTACCTCACTAAACTTATATGGAATTATGGGAGACTTCTCAAATTTTATTGCCTTATATGATTGAGTTGAACATTTTATTTAAATGACATTGAGTGTGATGCCATTTTTAAACGTAAGTCTGTGGTTGGGGGGTTTCAAATTTATAAGATTTTTCCTTAGTTTTGTGTTCTGACTAATATATTTTCTTTTTATTTTTAGTTCTTTATATACTTTAGGTAAAATTTTTACGTTAATGTGTTACTTTGTACATATATTTAGACTAGTTTTTGTTTTAGGATTTGTGCATTATATAATGTTTTAACTAAGGATTTGTGCATTATGTAATGTTTTAACTAACTTTTATTTGTTTATTTTATTGAATTAAGGATATTGGAAATTTAAATGCAATATGGATGTTCTATTTTTATGCCTTCATAGATTTTATTTCATTATACAAATTTTAAGTTAGGTAGATTGCCTTGTGACAAAATTTTCCCTTTTAATTGTCTGAGTTTTTAGGGAGTTTTTAAATCCTTAATTTACTTTTCTATGAATGCATAATAGGGGATAGCATTGTTCTATGTGTGGGGATGGAATTGAGACTGATATATATACATCTTAATCTTCAAAATTTTAATTTTCAAAATTTTTAAATTTTTAGCTTTCTTTTTCTTTTTTGTTTTGTTTTTAAGCTCATTAGTTATTATAGGTTGATAGCATAAGTTTATTCATACTTATTAGTTCAAATTAGTTATCAAAGGTTGAATACATACTATGATTGAGTGATTATAATGTAAACTTGACTTTGTGAATGCTAAAAGTTGAATTGGTTGATTGAAGATACTTTGGTTTGACTTTGGTGATCCTATGAGAAATTGGACCTTCATACAATATTTTTTCCTTTCAAATATGGTTATCTTCTTTGATTCTGAATTTCTCGAAATTGATTTTTATATTTTTAGATTACATGTTAGATGTGTGCAAGTATTAAGATGATAGAGGCACTTAGGATTGAGTTTAAGCAAAATTGCCTACCTTTTATCATTAATCCATTGGTGAGCCCTTTTGAACCTATTATAAAATTTTAGCCTCTTTCATTGTCAATATTTCCAAAGAACTTTAGGCTTAAAATAAAAATAACTAATACTCCATAATTCACATTTAGTAATGTTATTACTACAATTTTATGTGGTTATTGGGTATGGTATGAAAGGAAACAAGTGTGGTGAAGATGGTAAAATGTATGAATAAGGCAATGGAAAAAAGGGAATTCATGTGATTGAATAAAAAAGAAAAAGAAAATAAGTGTTGAAATTGATTGGTATGGATTCTTATGCTTGAAAAGAATGAAGGGAGAAAGGTTGGTACAAAGATATGAAGAGTTAGTGGAACAATGTATGGATCTTTCTCTATATTTACGTGTTTTTACTATAATAATTATCAATATTTTGTTTCTTATAATCCCTTTATTTAGTTTTATTTAGTTAACCTTCTTATCCCTTTTGCCCCTATTATAATCCTAGTTAAGTTCCTTTAAAATTTTGCTTATATATATATATCTATTTGATTAATGGAGATTAGACGATTTTCATGCATATGGTAAGTTCAATTTCATAAGAAAATAATAAGTGTACCTTACCCAAATTTTAAACACTTATATGAATGAGTGATTCCTTATGAGGAAATTGTCAAATTAAAGTATTTGAGCTTAAGAAAGGAGGTTGACTAGTGTTTACATAGTCTTATTTGTATAATAATCTACTTAAGAAGTATTATATGTTTTAAATTTTGTAATTCAGTTGAAGGCTCGAATGTGTATACCTTATGTTATTAACTGTGAGGTTGACAAACGTGTGTATGTTAATGTTTATAGGTATCATTTTGATAAACCTTTAAGAAACTATAACTACTCCACTAAGGATAACTAGAAGTTAAAAGGCTTGTAGGATATGCTAAATGCCATTGTACACCTACAAAAGTGTAATTATTTTTATTTTAGATCGTAAAGTTTAGGTTAGTACTTAGGCTTTACTAGTTGTTGATTGTTTCATAACAAGTAACGAGTTAAGTATAAGAAAATTTGATATGTCTATATAGTACATGTTATTATGGATTTAATTAGTTATAGTCAAACACTTTTATAGTATATTTCATATAGATTATATATATTTTCTTTGTTTAGCTGATTGTCTTATAGGTGATGATTTGAAAGGAAAAATATTATAATTGAGTGCAACATTTTCCAAAGTTATCTAATAGAGGACTTTACAGAACACATTAGAGGTTGATTCAAGCTTAAAGATGTTGAAATTGGAGAATTTAATGGAAAATTCCTAATAGACACTAGACTTGCCAAAGGAGGCAATTTTTGTCTTTGAAAGGTTCAATAATTGAAGAATCAGTATGTAATATTCCGTTACCCACATGAGGGCTAGAATTGTGAATTCTGAAAATTTGATGAGAAATTGGGAAATTGCATTT
>JANIHZ010000009.1:21668887-21683956 GCA_027478365.1 Erythroxylum rufum | reverse complement strand
GTTTTAAGAATTAATGATTTTCGAGTATGTTAGATGATGCCATGTGATAGTTAGATTGCCATGTGTAGATCGGATTGCCCCAACATACCATTATCATAAGGTAGGTACTTGAATGTCCTTCGGGTATTTGCTTTATGGTAGTGGGATGTTGCAGGTATAGCAGCGTCTACTAGACCAGCTATAAATGATGGTGAAGTCATTGAGCTTTGGACCACAGTACAGACATTGATGGAGCAGATGGCTCAGCTGAGACAGGAGGTGGAGCAGTTGAAGGGGAGGGGTAGTAGCACCTCAGAGCACCCACCATCACTAGGACGTTAGGATTGTTGTAATCATTTGCTTTCAATTACAAAGACTTATTATGTATACTGTAATGTTTTTATTATCAATTAAGAAAATTTTAATTTTATATCATCAGTCAAATTTATGTTTAAACAAATTAAATATATAAACAAATAAATTTATTATGCACAGATAATTGAAAACTGTTGAAATTATGCATTTTTCATAAGATCATCAAATAAAATTTAATGTCGAGGTTTTTCTTAAAAAATCTTACTTTCAATTACCGACAAAAAAAGAAAGACCGTCGCAAAAATTATTGTAACAGCCTAGATCACACGCCAATAGATATTGTCTGCTTTGGGTTGCCCCTAGGGCCAAACCCCTCACTATTTTGCTTTTCCCACCTTTGGAAAAACGCGTCTACAAGGAGAGGTATCCTTACCCTTAAAAGGCATACTTTGTTCTCCTCTCCAACTGATAAGGTATCTCACACTCTCCACTCCCCTTAGGGCCCAAGCCAGCTGGCACAACGGTTCGGGTACCGACTTTGATACCATTTGTAGTAACACAGACCACCTGCCAATAGATATTGTCCACTTTGGGTTGCCCCTAGGGCCAAACACCTCACAATTTTGGTCTTCCCACCCTTGGGAAAACACGTCTATAGGGGAGAGGTATCCATACTCTTATAAGGTATACCTTGTTCTCCTCTCCAATCGATGTGGGATCTCACAATCTCCACCCCACTTATGGCTCAACCCTCTTTAGGGCTTGGCCTAGTTGGCATAACGGTTCGGGTACCGACTCTGATACCATTTGTAACAACCCAGACCACGCGCTAACAGATATTGTCTGCTTTGGGTTGCCCCTAGAACCAAACCCCTCACGGTTTTGCTCTTCCCACCTTGAAAAAACGCATCCACAGGGGAGAGGTATCCATATCCTTATAAGGTGTACTTTGTTCTCCTCTCTAACCGGTGTGGGATCTCACACTCTCCACCCCACTCCGAGCCTAGCCCTGCCCAGACCACCCGCCAACAGATATTGCCCGCTTTGGGTTGCCCTAGGGCCAAACCCCTCATAGTTTTGCTCTTCCCACCCTTGGAAAAACACGTCTATATGGGAGAGATATCCATACCCTTATAAGATATACTTTGTTCTCCTCTCCAACTGATGTGGGATCCCACACTCTCTACCCCCTTAAGGCGCAACCATCTTTAAGGCCCAGTCTAACTAGCACAACGATTCGAGTACCAACTCTGATACCATTTGTAACAACCCAGACCACCTGCCAAGAGATATTTTCTGCTTTGGGTTGCCCCTAGGACCAAACCCCTCACGGTTTTGCTCTTCCCACCCTTAGAAAAATGCGTCTATAGGGTAGAGGTATCCATACCCTTATAAGGTATACTTTGTTCTCCTCTACTACCAATGTAGGATCTCACACTCTCCACCCCACTTAGGACCTAGCCTAGCTGGCACAATGGCTTAGGTACTGAATCTAATACCATTTCTAACAACCCACACCACCCGCCAACAGATATTGTTTGCTTTGGGTTGCCCCTAAGGCTAAACCCCTTACAGTTTTTCTCTTCCCACCCTTGAAAAAACGCGTCTATAGGGGAGAGGTATCCATACCCTTATAAGGTATACTTTCTTCTACTTTCCAACCAATGTGAGATCTCACACTCCTCACTCCTCTTAAGGCCCAGCCCTGCCCAGACTACCCACCAACAGATATTGTCCGCTTTGGGTTGCCCCTAGGGCCAAACCTCTCACTGTTTTGCTCTTTCTACCCTCGAAAAAATGCGTCTATAGGGGAGAGATATCCATACCCTTATAAGATATACTTTGTTCTCCACTCTAACTGATGTGAGATCTCACACTCTCTACCCCCCTTAGGACCCAGCCCTCTTTAAGGCCCAGTCTAGCTGGTACAACGGTTCGGGTGCTGACTCTGATACCATTTGTAACAGCCCTGACCACCCGCCAACAAATATTCTCCGCTTTGGGTTGCCCCTAGGGTCAAACCCCTCACGGTTTTGCTCTTCCCACCCTTGGAAAAACGCGTCTATAGGGGAGAGGTATCCATACCCTTATAAGGTATACTTTGTTCTTCTCTCAGACCGATACGGGATCTCACACTCAGTGTGTCACCACTAGTCGACCAAACTAATGTGCACACACACCGATACTCGGTGTTGGCTCGAATTTTATCCTTGATGAGTCCGGACTACAGTCGACAAGAGCGTCATGACCCTAGGTGATGACCTCGTCGGTGTCCAAACCCTAGGGGTGGAATCACTCGCAAGTCCCATAGAAAAGTGTCGATACGGTGAATCGACTTTAATGTACCAACGTTAGGAGTACGAGGGTCGCTTAATCAGTTGTGCCTAGCACACGATTGGTCAATCGTTTCCTCACCAATCACAAAAATCATATAGAACAATTAAGTACAAAAATCAAGTAAGGCATTATGCCTTTATTTATCGATCCAACCGATAAAAAGAAACCTTATTATGGCTCTAAGCCAAAAGAGAACAAAAACGTGCATCATACATGACTCAATTATGCATATGTAAATTCCAAAACATTTTCTCATAAAATAAAGGCCATCTTTTGTACTTCAAATGTATAGTTGTTCAAAACAATGTCATTTATTAAATACATAAGCATATTAGCATCCATTTGAAATTCAATTTCTACCTTACATTGCCTAGGTTCAAAGTTCACATACAAATCATCATGCTTGTCGTAGGATGTTCTAATCCTATTTGAGAAATATGGTTTCCCCAACAGATATTGTCCGCTTTGGGTTGCCCCTAGGGCCAAACCCCTCACGGTTTTACTCTTCCCACTCTTGAAAAAACGCGTCTATAGGGGAGAGGTATCCATACCCTTATAAGGTATACTTTGTTCTCCTCTCCAACCGATTTGGGATCTCACAATCATTATATTTACCGACGGAATATCATAAACTGTCGGTAACTTGCTTATGGTATTTATCGACTGTCCTTTTTCTTTCGTCAGTAATATTGAAACCTTTGCATTGTCTTATCGACGGTTTATTGACGGTTGCATCTATCTATCGGTATTAATTACCGATGAAAGCACACATAAAATTTTCGTCGTTATAATTACCTATGGTCGTATTATCTACGCCTTTGTCTGTTGCTTTATTCTGTCGGTAATTATCATTACCGACGGAATTCTCCAGTTTGTGGTCGTTAAATTTCGTCGGTAAAGCCCAGATTTCTTATAGTGCACCTATTAAGTAATAAAGTTGAAATGTATGATAATTAACCAAATAAAGCTCAAAATTCAAATAGAAATAAGTCAAATTAGTTCCAATTCATCCAAAATCATATATAAATAATTTGACTTATCAAATACAACCTAAGGAAAAACTGGAATTAACAAAGTTTGTTATTAATCTATAGTTAATAGTTTCAAAGAGATGTAAGAGAACAATATGACAAGTGATTGTGCAAATTCGTGTGAAGATCGAAATTGAACCACGAACAAGATTCAAATCATGTTGATTAATCCTTGCAATTTTGCACCGTTTGATTTGATTTGTTTGCAATAGTTTAATTTTACTCTATTTTCTTAATTGAATTCAACCAAAAACTCCTCTCTCTCATTTCTATACATTGATTGATTCATTACAAAAGCTAAAAACACACTCTCTATAGAAATGATATTTTCTCAGCACTACTACAAATTTAATTATACAGAGTTAAGTTTTATTTTCCAATATATTCAGCATAAATCAAGCATATAAATCTGGCTCAGTGGGTAAGAGTAGCTCTTGTGTGAATATATTTGACCGTATAGTCTCGTAACCATCATCATCATCAAGACCATTAAAAATTGATGAATTATTTATATATGTGATGAACTGAATGAGAGAAGAATGAATAATATATACTTTCTTGCTATTCGAGCTGCCCATGGTACATACATGATGATATCATTTGGTATGCTTCTTAATTTAGGTCACCTAAATATATACCATATCAAATAAATATATACATGATAATATGTACATATATTTACAAGATATTGCCCCGGTTCTTCCTCCACTTTGAATCATTAGGTCTGGTTGAAATTGGTTATGTGATGTACTTTTGATATCTTGGTGGATTTCCTTGAAACACTTGGAGGCCTGCATGATCGAGGATGCTTATACTTGCAGATAACAACTTCCCGAGTTCTCAAGTTATCGTCCGAATCTTTTGATGTTGCCGCGTTTGGGAATATAAAAGTGTTACAATATGAAAGGGACATAAAGTTGTAATATATGTTGAATTTTGCCCGACTAATCACGATCTATTGCAGGCGCCAAATCAGCTTTTTTATTTATGGTTACTATGCAAAAATTCGATATGATGGTCATTTAGGCTACATGTGCAATTAAATTAGGCGAATCCTAAATTAGCTTTTTTGACTCGGAGGAGCATCTAACTAGTTATTCTCCCTTTTGCCACTATCGCTTCGAAGTAAAGTGAACTTTAGGCATAATGCTCCTATATCTTAATTGATAGTAAATAATATATTTTATTATCAGTTCTTTGTTAAAACTTGTTATTAATTAACTAACACAAGAACTTGCATTCGGTATGTGCTCAGTGCTGCCATTCTTCTTAAGATAAAGAAGCTATCTAATAGAAGTATTAAGATTTGTATAAAATTCTATCTTTTTCAGTTATCTATACACATCATGACCAATATTTTTAACTCCTTCTTATTTAATAAAAGCATATCCCTGATTCAATATACAAAGAATTGATTAGCATGTCAAATCACGTTTTCTTCTATTCTAAAAGTCAATAATTAAGTCCGTAATATATAGATTATTCAAGATTCAAGCATGAAAATATTGTTTGCCTCTAGAAAGAATTTAAAGCAAAACTACCAATATGTGGATTGAGTTAAGGCTTATGGTGAATATAAAAAACATTACGACATTTCCAACTGACACCAACTCGTTGAATTAGATATGAGTTTTGCCTCGTCGTTAAGAGTCTAATTTGTTGAATTCGATATCAGTTTTTGCCTATTTGTCAAGTCTAGTTAATCAATACCAAGATTGTACGTTTTGCTTCCACATATACCCAAAGAATTTCCCACCGTATTCTAATTATAGTTTACATTCCCCAAATCTGTTGTCATCCAATTGACGATATTTATAATTTCAGCTTTAAATTTCTTTTTTATATGAATTAGCGATCTAGAACTAAAGGAAATGGTATTTGACCTAAAGCTCATTGACAACTAGTTGTTTTTGGGGTTAATTGTAAAAAAAAATCAAACTTTACTCAATTTTATAGTTATAACCCAAACTTTAAAAAATGACAATTAAATGCTTAAACTTTCAAGTTTTTTTAATTCTTACCTAACGTTAGTACCTCCGTTAATGCTCCTGATGTGGCTTGCCACATAAGACAAATACCCTTGACACTCATACACATCAGACTTAATTAAACTAACTAATTAATTTTTTTAAAGTTGTTTAACTAAATTATGTCATTTTACCCTCAACACTTATACACGTCAAACTTAATTAAACTAACTAATTAAGTTTCATTAAGTTATTTAACTAAGCTATGTTGTTTTGGAATTGGATTTGTCATATGTAACACACCACCTCAACAACATTAACAGAGATACTAAAATTTAGTTAGAATTGAAAAAATTGAAAGTTTAAACATTTAATTATCATTTTTTAAGTTCAAATTATAATTGCAAAATTGAGTAAAATTTGAAAAAAAATTGTAATTAAGCCTGTTTTTATATCGCTTCTCATATGCAAAAACTATATACATCTTTGAAAGATGAGACGGCATGCTTATCTGTATTAATTTTGTTTTAAAATTCTATAAATTCTAGCCTTCTTAGTTTCCTCTCTACTTCAAGAACCAAAAATTAACAATGGGGATTTACTCAACCTAGAGAATTAACGCATTGGTGATCAATAAGGGTTAAAAGGTTACGATTATTTGAGAGACTTTTAAACCGTAATTAAACTAGCTCCTTTCAAAATCCCACAACCAATATTTTTCCAATTCAGCAACTAAATACTATTGGCTGTTATAGGTGACTTGAGAAGACATACATCAACTTGGGAATTTACGTACAGTGGCAAGGATTCCGTTAAAAGTTTATAGGCGTTAGTCGTTTAATGATGAGCTTTATCAAGTCTATGTTGTTCACTTTTATTAGACGTTGTTTCGGGAGGAAACAAAAGTAGAGTCCTTTTTCCATAATGTAATGAGACATCAACGATCCCATCACGTACCCAAAATTTCAAAAAAGTTGAATGAGATTAATTACTTTTCGTGTAAAGGGTTCTTCATTTTATAAAATCTTAGTAAATGCCAAAGTCGGTTGGTTTTTATCTCTGAAGAAGTAAAGCTCATCACCACGAGATATATATAGCCTCTCGTTATTGTTTTTTCTCATGCTGCAGCTTCGGGGGCAATTTCCTGCATTTTCTCTCTCACTGTTTTTATCATTATCCAGTTAAAAATTTAAAACTCTCATGGCCGTGGCTGTGTGCGAAACCATCGTTTATATATCCAAGTATATATGCGGGTAGCTTTCCTTTATAGAATTCCACTCATAATATCATGAAAAACAAGGTAATAAAATACAAAATATATCTCATTGGCATAGGGAACGAGAGAGGAATAAAGAAGACTTCTATCTTTTTAATTTAACTGGAGGATCAAGCATAAACTTAGTCCTATAATTTGAATAAGGAAAGAAATGTGATGGTAGTTCCCGTGGTTTTGAAGAAAAGCATGACATTGTATGAAACTAAAAAGCTTGTCGGCAGGAACTTCTAAGGTTTTACAGGACAAAGAGATGAAAGTAATTATTAATAAATTTGACTACATATGCATCCAATCAAAAATTAAATTTGACTATGCTAATCTTAAGATAATGATGGAAACCATAATTATAGGGAATGCGCGTCATTAATTGAGCATAAAGATCCTCCTTTATGATGGGACATATATAAATGATTTCGACAACAACCTGAGCCTTTAACAACAACTCTTCAAGGAGCATTAGATACATGCCACGTGGGACTCCAAGGCCAATCCCTTGATACATGCTGAAGTGTTGATATCTAATAGGCCATGTTCGTGGCATTAGGCAATAGTTTACGGACCCTCCCTCCGCACGCATGTTTGTTACCTTTCACAGTAGCAGCAAGTTCTACGTGACGGTGAGATGGGGGGAACAACATCATTTAGCCATTTAGGCGAGGCCAAGAACGATAGCGAACTCGTGTCTAAGAGTTCATCAAATTCTTAATGTCTTTTGCTTTTTCTCTATCGCTTCACCAATTTATAATTTTCTGCCTGTAGAAATATTTAAATATTTCAGAAGATTTGAAACATCATTAACCTCGGTCATAAATATGTTGACACGTAGCATACTACCAACAAATGTGGCAAATACGCTAACTTCTTTAAGACAATACCAAATTATTTTTCACTGAATTTGGTAATTAAGGAAAGGGTTAACAAATCAAATCATTCACCATAGGCTTTAGGCTCGAGCGATATCAACAGTCTATACAGAAGACACAATTTAGGGAATATGATAAGTAGAGTTTTCAATCGACAACAAATCAAAATGTAATGTAATAATGTGTGCAATCCCACGTGTACAAGTCCCAATAGGTTCTCTTAACTTATGGAAATAAACTATGTAAAAGGACAGATTGAAAGGAAGGGAGGGGTGTGACAGGCAGAGAAGGGAGAGTTGAAATTATTGGTCTCCACCTAGAGAGGAATATCAAGCCGTCACACTTTGTATAACATCATCATCTCGACACTACAACACCACCTAACAAAAGCTCCCACCTTAGCAAGAACCTCTAATCCTACAACCCACAGTCATTTGTATCCTTTCCTTACTTCGGATAGTCATCGTTTACAATTTAAGAATGATCCATCCGTCACCATTCCTATATATATACTTTGATTCGTGGTCTCACATGTCTTATGGCGGGATCGACTCCCCTTTCAGATTACGAACATCAATGTCAAACTGTAAGCCTATAATAAGATCCAAATCATTCTGCGCTAGCTAGCACCATGGAAGATCTAAATTATAACCACCCTATCAGAGATTTTGTTCTGTCACTACATCCTTTCTATCAAGTATTAATTCGGTTTCTGGTATTGTAAAATAAAATCTATTTTATCCTGATTTGGTTGATAAACTATGTTACTAGGTGAATAACAGTTGAAATGGTGATTATCTATATAAACTACAAAAAGTCCATCACTTCCATGTTAATCTGGTGGTTATATGTATAACCTCACGACCACGCATTAATTAACTCCCGTTTGATTCCGACAGGACCAAAACCAACTAAAATTTAATAACTGTCCCCTCTTTCTTGTTCTTACATGTCTCCAAAAAAGGTATGTACCTATCTATCGATATCCTGTAGTGGCGAAAGTGACACATCAGCTGGTTAGAAATGGCACTAAGAGTCTAAGACATGTTTTATAAGGTTTTTTTTTTTTTTGGGTGACATTTTGTACTAGTTCTCCTGCTTGCGATTGAAATTCTTGACTTAGTATTGACAGAATGACGTGTGATTATATTATATGAACTATATTAATGGGAAGTTTAATCCTTCCGTCGCAGTCGTAGGTAGTACGTAGTGAAAGATTTTAGGTTCAATTATTTCCATGGCATATGCTAAACATTGATGAGACCCCAGTCCAGTCATCATCTACAATATACCATCCTAATTATTATTATCAGATGATACAAGTTGCGACAAATATCCTTTTGTCCATATTTCCATTATTATTGCCATTTTTCAAGCGTTACTCATCCGGAAAAACAAGGAATCACCTAATTAATTTGTTAACTTCATCACAGAGTATGTGTTGATGGGCCTAATATCCTTCCATCATTAGTAGGCCCCAGGCTGAAGACAATCAGCATGCCCCACCTCTGCATCAAGCCGAAGTTTTTCTCCTGTGTGATCAAAACTTGAACAGATAGGACTCTTAACTAGTTCATGATTAGCAAATATTCAATTTTTTCAGCTACTTTCTTTTTAAAATTTTCTTCTTGAGCTGTTCACATTCTGGAGTCTTAGATGAATCAAATGGTTCACGTGCTCAAGACGCATTGTTCTTGGGCGTACCATGGAAGGAATGGTCCCATGGGTAAAGGTGGTCCCACTAATTAATTATAGGAATGTATACGTACCTCAAACATTTACATATAACAATAATTAAGCTTAATCAAGCTAGACCTGGGATTCACTAACCAAAGGGTAGCCTATGGTCCTCACTAATTAAATGATTATCATAATATACGGATATTATAGTTTGTACATACTTTTTAGCTTTACAATATTATGATTAACTACATATAATCATTCTCTTCTCTTGTGTTCCTTCTATATCCTTTTACAAATGAAAGGAACCGTACAATTTTTTTTTAGTAACAAATTAAGCAAATGAATGAGAAAAGCTCTTGAGATTCTCCCTGATTTAACATTTGACATAACACGGTGACGCGAAGAAAAGGGAAACGTGATAATGAGCTGATTATAACAAGATACAGGGAATGTTAAGCCTTTGTTATTATTCATGTTAGGTATCATAAGTAGTTTAATAAAATTTGTCTCAAATAAGCAAAAACTACGTTTAAGTTTGTAAAATAATATGGGTTATTTAGGGGCGAGATTGGAAGCTACCTCTTATTTGAATTGATAATTTTCCTTAACCTAGTTTTTAGATTTATAGGATTAGACGTAAAGAAAAAAAATGATTCATGGTCATAGCGTGATATGCAAGAATTTCGGGGTGTGAAATCTGCTATTGGAATAACACTCGATAATAAACAAGAGGAAAATCAGAAGACACGTCGATGTGATTGTCTTTGGTCAATTATTTCTTCAGAATATTCATAATCACGGGAATTACCCTTATCATTCGCAGGTGCCTATTTGTGTGCAATAGAAAATTATAAAGTTGTTGAGTTATGTAAATTATTTATAAAAAAACAAAAGTTGTTCTTACAATAAATATAAAGGGGTGTTTTGGAAGGTTTCTCTCTAATATTAGTGTTTGGATTTTGTCCATACATTTTTCATCAATCGCTAGCTATAAAATTTTCTTAACCCTCCCACAAGATAGATTTCTTGCAACTTTGGTCTTTCTTGAAACTTCACACTACAACTAACAAGTTACACCTGTACAATAGCATGGACCCTATATGCTAGAACACTATAAGAAATTCTAACTGGCGAAGCCGCTTGTCGCCCTGACTATTTAGATGCACAACGCCAACCTCTACCTTCCCACTCATATATTTCATATCCCAAACTAAGAAACCAGACACCTTTCTCTCAAACAAGAAGTTTAATATATCCATTCCCCCTTCCTTTTTTAATCTTTGAATCTTAATTATACTTTCCATATTCGCTCACCTTTCTTCTCTTGCCTTTCAAAAGTCTTGAAAAATGGGGCTCAGAGACATTGGAGCAACACTGCCTCCTGGTTTCAGGTTTTATCCAAGTGACCAGGAGCTTGTATGTCATTATCTCTACAAGAAGATCACGAATGAGGAAGTTCTCAAGGGTACTTTGATCGAAATCGACTTGCATACTTGTGAACCATGGCAGCTTCCTGGTAAGAGTATTATCCATAGCTTCCTGTTTCTTTACAGATTCACTGTCATCTCCTACATTATGTTCACACTTGACATTTAAAATAAGTCATTTAAGCTTCGAGGGGTACGAGACTGACAAGTATGTAGAAAACAGACAACACATAGTAAAAGTTATCCTATATATTATAGAAAGAGCAGCACGAATATTAGTGGATATACAATTTCATATCGTATCACAAGTTACTTTAGTATGATTTTCCTGGAGTTTTAATCATGTGGTAGTAATCGTAGCCAACCAATGAGTATATTGTTAGCCGCTCTCTCTTATTCTTTTCGTGATTTTGTTTACTTGGGCTATGTTCTTTTTATTCTTTTATGTTGGATTACCATACAGAGAGCAAGCAAATAATCCTTTCTTTCTCTTCTCATCATTCTTGAGGGAATACCCTACTATAATCCCAACCGCAAGACCATGTTCTTCATAGTTATACACTTATCTTCTCATTTTCGCTTTAAGGCAGAGTACTAATTACTTGTTAAAGAAAACGAGAATTTAGCTTATTTGAACTTCGTGCTTTTATGTGGGAATGGAACTTGATGTTTGTGTTCATATTTATTTTTCTTTCTCTTTGAGCCTATATTTTCCCACCTCATAAATCACCATAAGTGAGGACTACAAGAGTTGCTTCCTCTAAGCAATTCAAAGAAGAATAATTTCTCGTGGTTACTTTAGCAAGATTAAGTTCATACGCCTTTCTGAGGATTCTTATCCCCTAGAAAGATTTTGCTTTCATGCCAAGTCATAGGCTCGCCTACTTAGAACTTTCCTATACATCATCCTTGCTTTTATGTATGTATATAGTGTGTACTATTCCCCATATGAGAAATATTCTTGCTTTTTCCTCAATGTTTTTCAACTTTCAACGTAGTTTTAAATTGTAGTCGATCCGCAACCGTAATTACAACTATAATATTACAATGATGATTCAGGTTACTATTATAACTGACTGTAATTTCGATTATATTTCTCACAGTTATTCTTATATCATCTGTAGTTATTGTATAATATAATTTGCAGTCAGTAATTTAAAACCTGATCAAAAACTTTGTATGCATATAAACTTATGACATGCAATTTCTACCTAGCTAAAAAGCTGGTGGCAATACAAAGTTCTCTATATGTATGGGCTGCTGTCCTCGAGTATGCACCCCAACCACGTTAGGGATGATGTTTGATGCCTGTATTTGCTTATACGGAATTTTGCTCTTCTTTCTTGACTCAACTTGCATGAACTGGCAACTCCAATAAGTAGTGTAATAATTCATCATGGGTTAGCCCAATAACGTTCCTCTCACGGCTGGTTTACGTTATACGTTAAACTCCATCCATGAGTGGCATAACATTTTCCTTTTCAAGGGAAGAATAAATACACGACGACTAATTAGTATTTACTAGTGATTTCCGCCTTTTAATATATTGTTAATTTTTTGGTATAGGGAGAGGTACAGGACCTATATAGAAAATTCATGTTATGATGTTTCGACTTTGTAAGTCGTGACTTATTCTAAACGTTCACATGAACATTTACAAATACGTTACATGTAGACTGGGGCCAATTGAGGTGATGAGAAAGGATGAGAATCCAATTTTTTAAGAAATATCAAACTAAAGATAACGACGCTAAAATGCATTATAGAGACAAGATTTTCCAAAACATGAGCTGCGATGCTTTAAAGAGAAACTTTTGCTGGGTCACTTTTGATTCTGATTGATAAACTTACATATCTTATACACCAAGTAATTTCCTCTTTTTCCTGTTCTAATTCACTTTATTACCCATGTTCTTCTGCTACTCTTACATAAATAAGTCAATCCGTAGGCCAATCCTTGCTGTTTAGCTATTGATATTTATGTGAGATGCAAGTTAAATATGAAAAAAAAAAGAAGTGAAAAGTGAACAGGATAGCCTTTTCCTTCTCCTCTTCAAGGAAGCATGTGGCATCCACAATAAACATTAATAAGTAAAGATCATTTTCATTCGATAAGAAAAGCATGATTCTAAAGTCTTGCAGGTTATCTTTTTTATAATTCTCCTTCAATTTAATGATTACAAGTATATAATTAAAATTATTATGCCTAGGTTTCTTGAACATAACTCATTAAGGTGACGAGGACTTAACGACAAACCGATTCTCATTAATAGCCAGACAATGTATGAAAAAGTTGGCCACACGTTGATCAATTATTGGGAAGAAAACAAAAATAATAAAATCGTAACATGTTTGCATATCAAGTTTGGATAAATGTAACTTCCACCCAGTATATTTTTGCATATTATAATATGCGGTTTCATGATTACTACATTTAAACCCCCTCCATTGAAAGTAGCAGACAAAGTGCCATGTTCATGAAAGCTTTATTTTATCTAACCATTTGCTGATTTGACGCACATGTCTCAGAGGTGGCTAAGCTCAACGCCAATGAATGGTACTTCTTCAGCTTCAGGGATCGAAAGTATGCTACTGGGTTCAGGACCAACCGAGCCACGACATCTGGGTATTGGAAAGCTACAGGGAAAGATCGCACAGTGCTGGACCCCACAACTCGTGAGATTGTGGGGATGAGAAAGACTCTAGTCTTCTATAGGAATAGAGCTCCCAATGGAATCAAAACTGGTTGGATCATGCATGAGTTTCGGCTCGAGACCCCACATATGCCTCCTAAGGTGCGCTTTCTTTATTGCACTCTCGTCCACAGTCCAACTCGAAAAATTATTCTCTACATGAAATGGTTTTATTCAATCACTGGAATCAGTAGTTTCTTTTGTACCTCCATGACAAGTCACAGTCTAAAATTGAAAACAACCAACCACCTTCTGCATGGATGGACACAGTGGAAGAGATAAAAGTTGGTCATACTTACCTTGTCTGGTTAGCTAGACATTAGTAAGTGCCATGTTATCTTATAGGGAACTTAGAGGAAAGTGGTCATGCAAAGCTGTCCAGTGTCCACTTTGGACTGTTGTGTATAGTTATCAGATTAACTAGAGAGGTGAATAAGAGAGGAAACGTGGAAGGATAATGTGGTCAGGGAATAATTGTACATGTCCTGCATATAAATCTATGGGATAAGAGTGATCATAGACAAAATTTCCATCTCTTTATCTCGACAAAAATGCCTATGTTGAAAAATTAGGTATCTGATCTAAAGATTTAGCGTGGTGATATCTATAATTTATAGTGTTACATGTTTCATTAGCTTACTAAGCCAAGAATTTGAATGATAATATCACAGGAGGACTGGGTGCTGTGTAGAGTATTCCACAAAAGTAAGGAAGAGGACAGCGTGATGAAGCACAGCCCACAACTTAGGTTCGGGACAGGAACAGTTGGTGTTCCTCAGAACTTGGCAACATCACCTAATTCTACTGACCAAAATCCAACTCGTGGATCGTACCAGCAAACAGTCTCAATATCTTCAACCCCTACTCATCACCAGAGCTCTTTCTTAAGCCTACTTCAGCTTTCTCATCAAGAAAGGGACGTCTCCAACTCCTTCCCAGACATCACCTCCAAATGGGACAATAA
The DNA here is from genome assembly GCA_027478365.1 of Erythroxylum rufum. Lineage (NCBI taxonomy): Eukaryota > Viridiplantae > Streptophyta > Magnoliopsida > Malpighiales > Erythroxylaceae > Erythroxylum > Erythroxylum rufum. Next base: position 21,669,421 of record JANIHZ010000009.1, on the reverse strand, counting down.
TAAAGATTATGAGTTCTTGTGGAATGACTTGAACTTGGAAGAAAGTAGCTTGGGAGATGGAGGTGTTTCCAACTTGGAGGACATGAGATTTGAGATGGATAACAGTATGGTTTTCCTATAAGAATATTATTTTGCTTTGAGAAACATTTGACGGTGAATACCCATTTGTTGATCTATGTTGTACTTTAGTGTTTGGGTTTGTGGGACAAATCAAGAGCTTGGTCAGGTAAAAAAAGGTCTTTAGGAATTATTTATACATATTTAATATATACTAGCCTATGGTTGAGGTTTAGTTTCTGTAAATATTATTGGCATCTGTACAATTAGGGAAAATTTTATATTAGTGTTATTCTTTATCAGCATATATAGAAAGCAAGCTTTAATTTAATGGTTTCTCTTTCTCAATTACTTTATGAAGACACGGTTGAATAATTCTCCATAATTTCACTAATCTTAAAATATTTATTATAAAATTAATTTAATCAATTTATTTGATTTTTACGATAAAAAATTATTATTAAATATTTGTATTTT
>JANIHZ010000009.1:21437124-21453731 GCA_027478365.1 Erythroxylum rufum | reverse complement strand
TGGAAAGAGATTGATTGAACCAAAGTAAGAGGTTTGGTTATAGGTTATAAGTTGGATAATTTTCTGAACATGGTTCGGTATTTTGTGAAATTCGGGAGCTGTAGAGCTCCAATTGAGTCGATTATTTTTGAAAAATAAAATTAAGATATGGGGATACAAATCATGTGAAGGGATTGAAATTCAATTTTATCCCTAAGAGTGTCAATTTCTGGATTGAATTTGTGTTAATGTTCAGTCTCGGATTTGTACGAGCTGAACACGTATTGTGGCCATAACTTCCTCAATTCTAAACCGAATTGAGTGATTTTAGTGTCATTTTTACAGAGGAGACATAGAGGAACAATTTTCAAGAAGAAATTTTTGTCAAATTATTTCGTTTGCTCACTCAAAAGCAGGACGCAAGTTATCAGTTTTAAGAGTTATGTTTAGGACTTAAATGGAGGGGCAAGATGGTCATTTTACTCTCATTTAATGACATGGCAATGAAACTCAAAGGGGGCTGTCGTTTTTGATTAATGGAAGCAGTGATTTTAAGTGAACAAAGAGGAAATAAACGATGGAAAGAAAGAAGAGAAAGAAACGTTGAAGAGAGAAGGAAGCATGGCCGACGGTGAAGCAAAGGAGAAAGAAAGAAGAAGAGTGGAGCAAGTTCGATTTTTCATGGGTTTATTAGAGTGATTTTCGATGCTTTTCAAAGAGGAAGGAAGCAAGAAGAAGATAGTTGTCTATTGGAGCTTGAAAATGTCGTAAATGGTGGAGAAAAAGGTAAGAGAGAGAAAGCTTTGAGGTTTGAAATTTTTGATGAGTTTGTTGGTTGATTTGGCTTAGAAAGGATATGGATTGAGTTTTCCTATGGTTAATTGAAGTGTTTATGCTTTGATGATGGTTAATTTTGGATATTAATGGATTAGGGATTTATGTCAAATTTTGGGAATTGGGGTTTTTAGAAATTGTTGGATTAAGATGGCTTGAAATATGATGAGTTTGTGAATTATGAAATTAATTTTGAAGATTATGTTATTTATGATGTGAATTTGGATGTTTATGGCTTAGGAAATTTTTAATTGAAGGAAAGAAGGAAGCTTTGGAGAAATTGAGGTGTGGATCAAGTTTCTAGCATGGAATTAAGGTGGGTTCCATATTTATATATTGATTTATAAACTTTATATGAGTTTTTGAAGAATAAAGAAAGCAAAACTTGAATGATTATTATTTTCTGAATGATTATTTCGTTGGCTCAATGGTGAGAGGCATCCACTTAAGTGGAACAAAACCTTGAGGTCTTGGGTTCTAGTCCTAGAAACTCCCCAAGGCCAAAGAGGACAATACTGATTAAGGTTGGGTGCCGCGGTATAACCGGCAAACACACGTCGGGGTATAACCTCTAAACACCGAAAGGTGAGGTGTGGGGCCCAACAGTTAGAATTTAAATTTCATTGTAAAAGTCTATATAAAGGCATCAGTTTCAGAATAACAAGTAGCGACAATAAAGATTAGCAATTTATGTCAATCAATTACTGTTTGTTATTCTTCAACCCCCAATTTATAGTTCAAAAAAATTATTTTTACTATTCATTAATTATCTATTGAGTTTCCAAACTCACTTTGTTTATAAGAAAAAAAAAAGGAAAGTCTTCTTGCTTCGATTTCAATTTCTAGTACCTTAAACAAAAAGTAGTGTGCGAGAGAGAGGAAAGGTTAAGAGGAAGTCGTGACATCAAACAATTTTTCTCTTCTATTTCCTATTTTCAATAGAGAACACTAGCAATCATAGGCCATCAAAATAAAATCCTATTTGATAGCCTGGAGTTTGTGGGAGGTTGCTAAGAGTGATTTCGATCCTACTCCACTTCTAGAAAATCTCACACTAACTCAAATATTTTAAAAAAACATGATGAAGAAGTAGCAAGGAAAATAAAAGTTCTTTCTTGTATACATTTGGTCCTGTTGGAGATAATTTTTACAAGCATAATGGCTTGTGAATTGCCTAAAGAAGCATGGGAAAAAATCAAGAAAGAGTTTGAAGGCAACAAGAAAACAAAAATGATGCAAATCCTGAATCTGAAAAAATAATTTGAGATGTTAAGGATGAAGAAATATGAAAGTGCCTAAGAATATGCAATTAAGCTCATGTCTATTATCAATCAAATCAAATTGCTTGGTGAAGAATTTCCAATCAATGAGTGGTAGACAAGCTTCTCGTGACCCTTCCCAAAAGGTATAAACCAAAATCTCATTACTTAAAGATTCTAAAGATCTATCAAAAATAACCTTTGTAGAGTTACTAAATGCCCTTCAGTCTATGAACCAATGAAGAATGATGAGAGATGAGGAAACTGAAGATAAAGTTGATAGAGCTTATTTAACCAAGACTTCATCTTCAAAGGCAAAAGGCCAAGTTGTTCAATGTAGCAATTGCAAAAAGCTTGGTCACAAAGAGAAAGATTATAGGCACAAGGGCAAGCCACAATGTTTCAAGCGCAACATATTTGGGCACATACAAAAAAATTGCAAACTTAAGATGAAGCGCAAATAAATATGGTGCAAGAGATAAAAAAAGAATCTCTATTTTAGAGTCACTGCCTAGCTATTGAGATGTGCATCATAGAGAGAAGTGCTCCAACAATTGAAGGTTGATGATGATGATGAGAAGTGCATTATATCTGAAGAGAAGTGCTTCACAATTTATTTACAGAAAAGTGCTCCATGTATGTAATTTTAAATCAAGAGAGAGTGTTGAATATTGATTAAAATTTGTTTTGACATAGTCTTTGTTTAAAGATAAATTTGTTATCTATTAGGATTGAGAGTAGTAAGATAGAGTAATAAAGATAAAGATTATCTGATAATGGTGTAATAAAGATAAGATTTGTTGTTTGTTACAAGATAAAATTTATCTGTTAAGATAAAGTTATTATCAGTTAGGATTTAAACTTTATTGTAAAAGCCTGTACAAAGACATAATAAAAAGTAGCAGCAGTAATGATTGGCAAATTGTGTCAATCAATTGGCAATTTGTGTCAATCAATTGCTATTCATTATTCTTCTCTCCCCCTCTTTCTCTAACACTAAATTGGCGGAGAAAAAATTCTGACAAAAAAACATATATATTGTTTAACAATTTAACAAATTATAATCTTTTCTTGCGAATCCTCACGTCTTCTTTCAAATGACAATATTTTGTTTCAAAATGTTAGTTAAATTAATTATATATTTCATAATTAATATTTCTTTAATCGAGAGAAATATAATTCTTTTAGTAGAAAAAATCATGGTACAATAAGATAAAGACAAAAATTGGCATAATAATCCTCCAGATAATCTAAAAAGAGTTTGAAAAATAAAGTAATAAATAAATATTAATAGTTCAGAATAAAAAGATCAGTATTAACCGATTATAGATGTTTTAAAGCCATGTAAAGGATAAGTCCAAGGAATAACAAACTCTAGATCAGGTCTTACTGCCTGTAACAGTTTACTACTCTTTTTCTATTTGTCGTAACTATCTCCTATTTTATCTCTTGTACTTTTGATAGCTCCTTGTATAAATTATAGCAATTGCAATCAATTAATAATAAGAAAACTCAATACCTTTATATGTTATTAGAGCTATAAAACAGTCCAATGACGATCCTTATTTTTTACCATGAAACACTATTGCTGCAATAACTATTGTACTGTTAACTGCACCCACTCACTGTCCTATTAAACTCACTTCTATCAATTTTCCTATTTGGAGAAAACAGATCCAATCCACTCTTATTGGCCTTAATGTCTTGGAGTATATTGACGGTACCTTACCTACACCATCTCAGTTTCTTGATAATGAAATAAAGAATATTAATCTCGCTTACACCATCTAGTTTAGTCGAGATCATATTCTTCTTAGTGCAATTCTTGGTAGCTACATAGAAGTTATTTAACCAATAATCTCTTTAGCTGAATCTTCCAAAGAGGCTTGGGAATAACTTATTCACAAATACGTAAACTCCTCTTGATTAAGAATTATTTCTCTTAAAACCAAGCTTGCTAAGAATCTAAAGGTCACCAAATCAGTTGTTGAATTACTCAACGAAATGATAATCAAAAGCCAAATGTTTCATAGTTGAATGGTAAACTGGATTGGCATAGAAATATGTAGCACCTGTATTGTCACAAAATAAGCTTAGTGGCTGTTGGGTACGAACACCCAATTTGTGAAGCAAATTCTGAACCCATAAAACCTTTACAACAACATTTTCTAAGGCTTTTTTATTCAGCCTCAATAGATGATCAAGAAACAGATTTTTGATGAGCGGATCACCAATAAATGATATTAGAACCAAGAAGTAATAGATATGTTGTAATAGAACGACCATTATATTCATTCACCGTATCTTTATTATATCTGCAAACTCAAAAAGGCACTATATAGCCTCCAACAGGCTCCTCGAGCTTGGTATACTAAGTTACAGAATTTTTTACTTGCTGCTATTTTTTGCAAATCACTTGGAGATGCCTCTTTATTTGTTTATAATCACAATGGCATCATTGTTTATTTGTTTAGTTTATGTGGATGATATTGTACTCACAGGTAACAATTCCAAGTTCCCATATTACTTTGTTCGGAAGCTAGTCACTAATTTTTCAATCAAATATTTGGATCCTTTGAATCAATTTTTGGGTGTTGAGGTAATTTCCACTCCAACAAGTACTTTTCTTTCTCAACATTGGCACATTTTTTATTTACTTGTCCATTTTATCATGGATGGTGTGAAATAGGTTGTCATACTAATGAGTTCATCTAAGTTTTACACTCTTGTTGATGGCTCATTACAAATTGATGTTATATCTTATCGTAGCTTAGTTGGCTCTCTCTAGTATTTGGCCATCACTCGTCCAGATGCGTGTTTTGTTGTAAACAAGCTCTCACGGTTCATACATGCTCTTACACAGCCGCATTTGCAAGCTCTCAAAAGAGTTCTTAGATATTTAAAGAGTACAATTCACCATGGGTTGTTCCTCAACTGTTGTTCTCCTATGACTCTTACTACTTTTTTTATTCTGATTGAGGCGGTGTTAAGGATAATGGTCATTCTACTATAGCATATCTATTTTTTCTTAGTTCTAATATCATTTTTTGGTGATTTGCTCACCAAAAATCTATTTCTCGATCATCTACTAAGGCTGAATATAAAATCTTAGCAATTGCTGCTGTAGAGGTTTTATAGGTTCAAAATTTGCTACGTGAATTAGGTATTCGTATCCAGCAACCACCAAGCTTATTTTGTGACAATACATGTGCTACATATTTCTGTGCCAATCCAGTTTACCATTCACGTATGAAGCATTTGGCTCTTAATTATCATTTTGTTCGTGAACATGTCTCTGGTGGTTCTTTGCATGTGTTGCACATTAGCTTAAAGGATCAATTAGCTGATATGTGTTAGCTCAAGGTTTATTATTAATGATTTTGATGATAACCTGATAATATTTCAAAATTTAAAATAGATTTATTTCCTTGTACAAACAGTTTAATTCTTAAAGGGAAACAAAATCATAGGATAAATGCATCCTTTCTTGTAGGGATCTTCCTAAATGAACCTTATTTATTTCACAATATCCAGAAAAATCTTGTTATCATTGGAGTTATTTCGTTTTATTATTAACGGGTTAATTCTCAAAAGGAAATAAAATCAAAAGAAATATGCTTCCTTTCTCGCAGAAACCTTCTTTATGAACTTACCTTATTAGAAATGGTTTATCCAAAAGGATCATACTAATTATGAAAGTCGTATCTTAGCCATGTGATTACTGGAAGATTTTTGGCAAAGATAATATCGAAGTTATTTAGATTTAAATCCATCCAATTGACTAAGGATGCAAATGAAGCAACAACTAGTTTAAAGAAATGTCTACTTAAGGAAGAGTCAATGTTTTTGCGAAAACAGATCAGACTCTTGAAATACATCTATAGCAATAATTCTCTTGAAAATGATATCATTGTCAAATCTCTTGTATTTTAAAAAGTTAAAATTCTTTTTGAGAGAGATCGTTGAAGTTCATAACGAGCAAATTACATTTTCATATGTTGAGAGCTTGTAGAAACTAGCTAAATACTACTAGTTTAGAAGGTTAGAGAACCTTGAAAAATATTTACTCGTGAGCTTGAAAAGGCTCGCCAAATTAGTACTTGGGATTTTAGTGAAACATTCAAATTGGATACTTAGGGACTAGACGTAGACTTGAGTTATAAGTTAAACCAGTATAAATCGACTGCGTCATTCCTCTATCTTTTTAACTTTTAATTTCCCGCGGTATATTGTGGATAAAATTTACCATCTCTCTTATGTGTGTTTGCTTCATCAATATGCTTACTCAATCTCTTGGTTGCAGTCAATTTCTCCATTTTTGTTTGAAGATTGGAGTCTTCGGTGAATCCTCCATCCAGCTGGGGCATGTAAAGGATAAGTTAAAGGAATAACGAACTCTAAATCAAGTCTTAATGCTTGTAACGGCTTACTATTCATTCTATCGTAATTATCTCGTGTTTTATCTCCTCTAATTTTGAGATCTCTTTCTATAAATTATAGCAATCACAGTCAATGACTAATAGGAAAACTTTCACACCTGATAAATAAGCATCTGTTTGAAGTTATAGAATACAGAAGAAGAGCGCCCAATTATCAATCGAAAGAAAAGAAAAAGAAAAACGGAGTGCCTAGCATTAGGTAAGCGATCGATCAACGCATACACAGAAATGCAGAACGTGAAGCCACAGTGATTTTAGTCCCAAGTCTAAGCTACGAACAGTAGAAATAGCGTGTACAAGCCTAAATCATAATAGTCCTTGGGAAGGTAAATCTGGAGCTGACGTGCTGCCAATTTTTGGCTTTTATTGCCTGATGGTGGATAGCAAATGGACATGAATTCATTTTAAATTAAATTTAGATTTGAAAAATATTATATATAATACTGTTATATATGTAACAGTATTGTATATATATAACACTTGCACCGAACTTACATCCATATGTAAATATGGGTGGTAGGAATTAAGAAAATGTCTTTCCTTTCCATTTTCTTTTATTTTTACGCAGGAAATAGTCTTGCTTCGCATAATGCAGGCATATTAAGCAAAGTGGATAGATATTATGTCATACTCCTTAGGGTAGCATTTGAAAATTTTTAAGACTTTATGTTATGATTCGTTCTGCAGGTAATTCTCTACCCACTGTTTAGTTTGAATCTTTAGATTACTGCCTTCGATAATTTTTATATAATTCTTATTCAAAGATGGTGATGACAGGTTTCTCATATGTCATTAAAAAAATATATGCAATGAGTGATGAATGAAAAGACGATGATGAAACGTAAGTTCTACATGTATCATTAACGATGTTTAAATATACATATAATGTAGGTAAATGTGTATATAATTACATTTCTATTATAAAAAGAAACTTATAATCACCTTTTGCGTTATATTCTTAAAGTATCTCCTACAAGTTGAAACACATTTTCTCTCGCTACAAATTATTTATATATAGGATGGTGAAATATTTGCTAAGATTTGAACTATGAAATTAGTTCGCATAAAGTATAATAATATAGTAAAATGATAAATGCAAAAAAAAAAAAAAAGGAAAGAATCCCAAGCGCATAAAATGTTTGTTGTACCTGTCCACTCTCGACAGTGAAGGCAGTGTTCATCTGACATTGTATATACTATCCTACTTCTAAATATTTCTTATTTATTTGCTTAGATTAAAAGCTCTGACTTTCAAATTATGTCTCCACCCCTTCTACCAGTCTGAAGGATGCATTCATATAACAAAAAGTTAACATATTTACTTGGGAAGAAAGGATGTGTTTTTAACCTCGTCCTTGACATATTGGAGACGCATACGCCGGCAGAGAAGGTCAAGTGAATCGTCATGAATGATGTTCCAATAATGCAAAAGCATTTGCTTATGTAATTAACCTATTATTGTTTACTCTCTTAATTTCAGAGATGCACACCCTCAACTCCTAAACCCTATCCCTAGCTAATATATTTAATGAGTGCACATTAGGATGCTAGCATATGATCAAAAGCATTGAATATTTGTTATGATGTGTGTGCTAGTTACCGTGTGCAATTAGGTAGTATTTGATTTAAGTTGCAGATAGAGTTGTGTTCAATAAGTCTCGATCCCTCATCAAATATACGGCTAAAAAAATTTAGAAGTCATCAAGACGAAGCACTTGCTATGCTGGAGTTGTGATCAACTACTATGCGCAATTTCCTTTTAAACCATGTGCCCTCAAACCCCTATTTTAAGTTAAAAAACCATCTGGACAGAAAAATAACTGTACGGCGTTTGATTAGTATTTTCTAAAACTAAATTAGTATTGTGATGTTTCTTTTCCTCTTCGGTTTCATATGTTATTTGTTTGAAACATTGAAAGTTAATGGATCAACTTATAAATCTTTAATGATATGAAGTTGATATAAAGTGTTCCAGCTCCTTTTAATATAATTTATATATAAGACATATTTAACTAAAATGTCATAATTGATAGATTAAACATTCACTTTCAGAGGAATTAAATGAAAGATATATTTTCAAAACGCAACTTTTGACATAATATTTTAAAGTCAAAGTTAGAGAAAATGCATATTGAATTAGAGTTTACTTACAAAAGTATCAAGAAAATAACTTATTATCCAATCACAAAGATTTTAATAATTAATTTTAAACCACAATAAACAAAAACCATCAAATTGTAGGTGGTTTTGTTATACTAATCCAAGAATGTATTTGAATTGTGAGGATTTTTAATTAATTGAAATAGATGCAATTATATATATATTGTTAAAATTTAAACAAAAGTTATGTTATGATTGATAACAAAATTTTTCATTTTTAATCACTATAAATTTATTGATATTACGGTAACACCATTTAATTTAATTGATCATCATATAGTTTTCAAATTTCTAATTTTAAAGATTTTGTGAAAATACTAGTATTTATATCCCAAACCCAAATTCTAAACCAATATGATTAACTTTAGTTCTTCGCATAAATTAACTTGTGTTAGGAAAAAAAGAAAAAAGTAAAAGTACTGTCGAGCTGAAAACTTGCGTTTTGGTTTATGAATGGAAAACGTAGAACAAAGTTATGATTATATGTAGTCCACAACGTGTTTAACTTCGTGTCCCTGTCCAAATCTAAAACCAAAGCATATAGTGTACTGCTTTTCTTCAAATCCAGGCTGTTGAAATTCCACTTCACTATTGTTTTACTGTATTGACGATGGCCTAATTCTTGGCCGGTTTATCCGATTTGGTGCTTTTTTTTTTGTTTATATAAGAGGGAAAAGGGAACCGATTACATAACGAATTGCGAGAAACTGATTCCCGAACTATCCTCTAGAAGGAGTACATGACACCAAATAAGTGGAAGGGCAAAATAAGTAACGCTGAGCGTAAAATGCTCTGCATAACTCGCTAGTCAATCCGCACAACGATTGCGCTCATGGTAGATGTAGCGCTGGATCACCGTCCAATTCTGCGTAAAAAGCTCATGAATCCCTTGAACAATAGGATTACAGAGCGAGGACCGGTAAGCTGAGGAGGAGAGGAGTTAGATGGCTACCGCCGAGTCAACTTCCAGCTCAATCCAATGATACCCTAAGTTTCATGTGAATGTAAGTCCTATAAATACGCCACAAAATTCCGCCCCAAATTTGGTGTTTTTTCACTAATTTAGAAGGACAACCATCACAATCCAATATATTTAGTGGATACACTAATTGAGGATTATGAACAGATCACCAATCTCCAGTCATTCACAAAGATTCTAGCTAGCTATTGAAGGTTATTTTCACTAGGGCATAGAGGGCCAGGTCCATCTACAAGTTTTTGTCGGGTGACCTAGCCCCCCTATGCGTGTTCATGATGTCTAATATGGAACAGTTTCCAGTATGATTGACAAGATTCATATAATAAAAACTTCACTGACTTTTAAATTTTAGCTACATATATGAAACATCATCTTTCCCATCAAACAAAAAACGCAATAATAATTCTTCCCACTTCGTATTGTAAAAGAAGGACCGTCCAGAAAAGTTAAGATGCTGTAAAAGATAGAGTTTAGAGACTTAGAACAACCATAATTCATGGTGCTTATTAGAATCATGTTTCAATTTTTTAATGTGTACAGTGAGAAGAAAGTTGTATGTAATGCTTCCTAGGTTTTGTTATTACGTTTTCGGGTCGTCTCTCCAATTGAAGTTTCTATTTCTTTTCCTAAAAAGAGCCTAATCAAGGAGGCCTCTAGACTGCTACTCGTATAACATAAACCTATTACTAATTTACTATGTATTCCAAACTCCAATCATCATGGCGTGAAATCCATGCATGCTCCACAAGTTTTGATTGAGGTAAGAAAATTGTGTACTGAAGGATTTTTCATCGCACTTAGGTACTGAATCTTTTAATCTTGTTATGCCATGAAGAACAAAGATATGAGGAGTATCCCAAAAAGAACTTAGTTTTGATAAGCAATCTTGGAAGAGAAGTGCCAGAACCTTTATTTGTGCTAGTCTGGCCAGAGATGCAATTGTACCAAGTGGTTGAAACTCTCCAGGGGAAACAACAACATTTGATGGAACATGATTTGCTTCAAAGCAGACAAACCAATTGAACCAAGCAAATATTACAAGATAAGAGTAAGATTTAATTGGAATACTCATGCGCATATATACAATAGAACTTCGAAATGCACCAAAAAACTTCATCAAATTGGAAAATTATATCATACATTTTCGAAGACAATCATTTGCAGTTCATGTTCAAACAGCTAGCATAGGCACATTAATCAGCTAAAATATCTTAATTACATCACATAAAACAGAGAGTAGGCATATAAAAGAACAAAGCATTAATGCAGAATCTCAAGATTTATGAGACTTTCAAATTACAAATGTAATTTTCAACACTAAAATTGATTGATGATGGGATCAAAAAGCTAAATGACTTGATCACTATTATTTTACCACTTATAGGTCCCTATACATGATAAAAAGTCACGTCACATTCAAACATTCGATAAAACATGAATGATTAGTAACAAATAGATCCTCTAATCGCATCAAACTAGAAGCTTGTACCCCGAACAAGAATCGCTAAAAAAGTTATCTTCACACCTATACTACGTCATAATACATCTCTTTTTTCTTGTTCTAAGGCATAACCTGAGCACTTCCCTGGTGCATAGAGCATTTAAACCAAACTATAATGTTAAATCCAAAGATGAGATGACCTATCAGTAGCCAGTTGGCGAAAATGCTGTCGGCCAAATTTGTTGGAGAACTTCTTCGAATCCCCATGCATGCTTGCTACTTTCTGATGACCGCCATTTATGTTGGCAAACGATTATGTGGAAAGGAAAAAAAATAAAGTTCTTGGATGTAGACTACTCCTTGAATTTTGTTCTGGCATAGATATAATTCCCTCCGGCACATCATCTTGTTCCATCTGGAAAAAAATTCTAACTAGATTGCACTGTTCCTATCTAGTGAGTGTCCACAATTTAATGTATGTGTCTTTCATATATATTTACGAGGGTTTGTTTTTGCTACTCCCGCTCTCTGATGAAGGGTGGTTATTGGGGGATATGTCCAATCTTTTCTCTATCTGCCACATCTCTGAGACTGAAATGACTACTAAGAGAACTTGCAGGGAAAACTTTACTTCGAGTCACGACTCGACTCAAAACCCAAACAGTTCAAAGCATTCGACGCATGACCTCACACTTGTGTTTTAATCAGCTCATGATATATATTATATAGTCAACAAGATCTCTCGAGTATTAAGAACTTAACCAAATTGTCCGCCATTTTCATCCTATTTGAAATGACATTACTAATGAAAAGTGGCCAGGTTTAGGCACTTTAAATTAAAAAAGGTCTTAATTTCTTTAAGATCAACGAAATAATAATAAAGAAATATTTGGGGTTCTATTGTTGACTCTGATTTTCTATCATCTCAGGACAGTGAAGGTGTGTACACAACAGAGACCAAGGGAGGAGTCGGATACAAAAGGTAGCAGAATGAAAAGCAGACCAATATCTGCAGTAAGTCATTAAACAAGTGCAATCTGACATATGCTCCTTATGTGAAGTCTTTCAAACTTTAATCAACTATGACTGAACTGCGAGCATGGGAGCTAGTGTACACACACACACATATAGAGAGAGAGAGAGAGAGAGAGAGAGAGAGATGATCTGCAAATCTATGCCTTGCCATATATGAATTTTCAAGTACATAAGATCCAGGACCAATTAGATGTTCTCAGTTCCACATAGTTCATGACTGCTAGTACAATTACTCTACCACCACTTTTCTAGGAACTACTACAAGTCCGACTACTAGTAAGACTACTATCACTGTTTGCATCAAAAGCAGATTGGGTCGCCCCAGATCTAAGCATTTGCTTCAATCAAAGCAAACAGGAAAACCATCAAAAGAAAAGAAAAACCCTAAAATATGCTAATAGAGTACCACAAGTTATTGAAAGAAAAATAAACAGAAGTTCCATATGGATAATAATCACTATTATCTTTTCAAGAGTGCCAATAATATTGTGGACTGATTGATAAAGGGTAGAGGTGTTTTCTTTATTTTAAGCTGCACCTGATGGTGGTGGTAGAGCTTGGATTTGCTGCTGTGGTGGTCGCTTACGCTTCTTTTTCTCGTAGCTAATCCCTCTTGCTTTGGATTGCAAATCGCGGACCTCACGAAGGTAAAGCCTAACAGCTCTTGCTCCAAATGGATTAGCTTCAGGCTTGCCTCCATTTTCTTCAAAAGCTGCTCGGAGCCGTCCGATGAGAGCGTCGAGGCTACCCCAGGCTTGACGGAGAGGGCAAGGACACGGTGCTGGAGGATTCGGGTAGCCATAAAAAGGGCAAATTAGTGTGTGAACTTTGGTCTTGCCAAATTGGTCGAGGTAGCGAAGGAATTCAAGAACATGAGCACCACTGCACCTTGAGAGAGATAGTGGAGGCCTGTGGTTCTTGAGATATTGTCCAAAGGTGTTCCAATCACGACGCTTTTGGTTCTCGTAGCGGCTCGAAGTGGATGATGGCGGTGGAGAAGATGATGAGTTTGCCACTGATATGGTGGTTGAAGCAGTATTGTTTATGGTGCTAAAGCTTGTGTTTTCTGAGTTGGAACCGCCCATTTCTGGAAGTGAATCCATTAAAAACCACTTCTTTTTTCTGGCTTCTTGTTTTGATTCTATGAAAGAGACTGGTCTGTCTTAACCTGAGACAATGGTGGTGTTGTTGTATATGCTACTCACTTCTTCTAGGGTTACTTCTCTGCTTCAAACACTTGGAAATGGAAACATTATAAACAAAGGAAGAGAAAAGAGGATATGCACAAGTTCTCAAGATGGACAAAGATTGAGACTTGGAGAAGGGAAAGCAGTGAATCTTCAGGTTTCTTGATGATCGCGGAAAGGTGGGATGTTTCTGAAAAATTATCAGATTGTTCCTGTTAATGGAAACAAACCAGACTCTAACAAACAAAAGAGACCAAGACCGAGGAGTAAGAAAAGGAAACAAAGGAGGAACTTACAATTGACTGATATCACATACAAATTTCCATATTTGAAGAGAGAGAAATGAAGGTAGAAACTTGAAGTGGAGAAGCAAAGGAAGATTTCTTTAATATAGAGAGATGGAGATGATGATGAGATTGATGGGAGATAGCTGAAAGGACTCCTCTTTGTTTGGTGTCTCGGAGTTTGTTTGATTGAGCAAATACTAGAAAAGCTTCAAAGCCTGTGATCACTACTATTAGAAACGTATATTATTTCGCTCTATCTTTTTTAGTTTTTCTGAAAAATGGTTAGTGATTGGTTATTTTCCTTGAAAAGGTCAAGCAACTCAGGTCTCACTGGTTAATAATCATGTTGTTGATGATATTTTTGGGAGCAGAGATAGATGGAGTAAGAAAGAAGTGAACAGTTTCAGCCTTTAGGGCTTTGGACAAGTAGGCTGAGTTACAGGCAGACAGTGAAAAGAGCCTTGTAAGAGGGTAAAATTTTTCTTTTTCCTTTTTTCTTTTCCTTAACCAGTAGTATTGAATGACAGTTCCTTCCTTCCCTTCAGTCACCAGAGTAGACTGTAAACAAATTTTCTATTACAAAATTACTTTCTGACACTCGAATTTTGTCTCCATACCCCAACCATGGCCCATACCATTCCAAGTTACTTATCTTTATTGGTCGAATTTTATGCATAGCTACCTTAATTCAATTCAGATTAAACTATAACCCAAAACTTACTTTCTTGTGCATGACAGTAATGTGAGTTAACTTACAGATATAAATCAAATCAACAACAAATGGTCAGTAAGTATTAACATGTTCTGCTAAACCATATTGAGTCATATATGTGTAGAGGCTGTCTCATCTTAGTTTTTGGCACGGGAAAAAGGTAACTGGTTATTAGACAGCCTACAAAAAAAAAGGCAAAACATGTATACTACTACTGCCTAGAAAACGCAAACGTAATTATAATAAGTCAAATACGATTGGTGATCAGTGATGGCTTTGTCTTTCTTTCTCTTTTATATCCCAGAACCTGAAAATTGAACTAGGAATCTCCTGTCTTGAAGAGGCAGCCAGTGAATTTATCTTTAAATAATAGGTCGGTCATAATAAAAGGTAAGTAGGTACTAGGGTTAATCCATTTTAATCATGAATCTAAAGTGTGTTATAAAAGGATCACCGCAAAGAAATCAAATATAGGGCCGAAATTGAGATGAATGAATGAGCATAGGAAGAAAACTGTGTTATGGCTAAGGGCCACTAACTTATAAGCGATTTCACCCCTGACTACATTGCAATCAGCTGCTTGGACGTCGCTTCTCAAGGTTTATACGGTGACTCTCCTCTCTTGTGCACTCAACAGAAGACAGTTGGAACTGACGACTGTTTTGCTCATAACCAAAATAATTGAGAGAAAAGGAAGTTGATGTGTTTTTTAATATCTGATAAGTAAGAAGAGAGTACCATATCGTGGAGAAGATAAACCCCTCCACTCAACACATAACCCGTAACCAAAGGAACAAATTAGGAGAGAATTAAAAGAGACATTACGGATAAGATCAAGATTCAGAAGGTGCATTACACTTTCATTGACTGAAAAAACAAATGCATGAGGCCCAAATAAACCACACACGCTTCACGCACACGAGCCGAGCTGGCCGGATGGCAGGCACGTGGAGATACCCTCATTTCCCTCAACATAAAACTAGTGAGCACACTAGCTCACACATTCCGCTAAACATAGTAGTATATACACCTAAGTGAGCAGGTATAAACTAATAATGTGGGACAAGTTCAATAAGAAAGAGAGGTAAAAACTAAGTCCCAAAGCCACTGCATTACCAACAATCCCCCACTAATGCAATGATGAAAATAAAACATAATTATGAGCTTACAGCGAGATTTGACACTTAAGTGCTAGTGTCTTCCGATTGAACTAACACATAGTAAATCACCTAGTAGGTGAACAAGTCTTAAACCTATAAGCTCAAGGATTAAGCCAAAAACACGCATTTTACCTCATAACAAAATGAGTTTCGCGATCAATACAATAACATGTCGGCCAATAGTAACCTCGGGATGCTCATGAGTGCTTTAAAAAGACTACTTATGTCTTTCATAGAACGAAGCCAATCCTTCACACTCACGTAAGTGATTCCATCAAGTTTGTCTCCACATAGACCACCCTCAAGGACTATGGAACCATTAAGAGCTCGTAAGCTCATCCTTATATTCATCAAGTGGTGGAATCATTAAGTCCGTCTCACAAGGACAACCCATCAATTTGGGCTATGGATCCATTAAGAGCACATAGCTCAACCTCAATGTACACGAGTCATAGGAATGAGAAAGATGTATATAAGTGTGAGTATTTCAAGGCTTCGTTTGACCTACAAATGCGTATCCACCATGAGTTCCTCACCTAACAGGGCTTAAGTCCCATTCCCCTCGACGAACCTAGGACTAGTTTTCTACTTAGTCCCTTAGTCAACGAATCAACCAAGTTCCTTTCAGATTGAACAAAATCCATAGAAATTATTCCATTGGTAATTAACTTTCTCGCAGCTTTATGCCTAATGCATATATGTCTCTTTTTACAATTGTAAGCAGTGTTTTTAGCAACACTAATAACATCCTGAGAATCATAATGTAAAGAATCTGCAGGAGTGGGTTTCCCCACCAAAGGTATATCGGATAGCAAAGACCTCAACCACTCGACCTCCTCACCTGTTAAGTCTATTGCAATAAACTCATGAAGTGAATCACACGTTAAGATCGTTAACAATAATAAAATATAAATGCACAAGAAGGGGGGTTGAATTGTGTTAAACTTTTCGTTAACCCCTTTTCCTAAAAACTCTTTTCAAAACTAGTTTGTTTATCAAAACTGATATTTTCACGTTTGAAAATGATCTTATAACAATTATGCATGTACGTAGTATTAAAAAATCACAATGCGAGAGTAAGAGAGTTTGACACAGTAATTTTATACTGGTTCACCCCAAACCGTGGGCTACGTCC